>JAOUQZ010000012.1:10235204-10247143 GCA_028564935.1 Neosilurus hyrtlii
TATATATATACCTGACATAAGTAAATAGACACCCAAAATTTCAGAATGAGTATCCGCTGGTGGAAGAAGAGGCTAGCGTCTTGCAGCCCATTTGATGAAGATGGCGCTTAACAGTATTTGAGCTGGTTTGGGTGTCTTCTGCAATGTCTGCGGCCTTGGAACAGGGATTTTTCCACACTGTTCTCTTCATGGAGCAAAGGGATGTTTCTGATGGTCCAGGTCGACCTGGTCGTAGATCCTTACCTTCACTGTTGAACTTTTTACCGTTGACGGAGGAATATTCAAATTTGTCGCTGGCTGATGCCACCCTCTGACTGACCCACTACTCCACCTCTTTGAAAATCTGACAATTCTTGAGCTCCTGGAGTGTGAAGCATAACTTTAGCACAACTTTGTGCACCTTTATACAGCAGGCTGCCTTGTGGTCATTACATTTAAGTCTTTAAATTTAAGTCAGATTTTCAGAGAGGTCGTATTGTGCGCAATCATTATCAGATGGCCTATTATGGCTGAGCAGCAAGATCCAAGCCTCTTCGTCAACCAGAAAATATTAATTCTGAAACTTATGTCCAGTCTCTGTGTATATATATATATATATATATATATATATATATATATATGTGTGTGTGAGTGTGTGTGTGTGTGTGTGTGTGTGTGTGTTTGTGTACACACTCTATGTTCTACCTCATTGGACATGGACATTTCACCCAACGTCAACTGGGATTTGCTCCAGCTCAGATTGTACACTTTGTTATCCACCTATTTAGCTATTTATTTTATTGTTACCAAACATTAAAATTGAAAATCCCAAAGAACACACCTTGGTGTCCTCCTCCTCTTGTTGCTCAGGGATACACTCATTTTCTGTAATTAATTCCTCGCCGTATGATTCTGGCATGCCCATTTCTGCCAAGGCTATGCTCATGTGTCCCATCATTTCCATCTGATGTGGCTCCACTTGTGCTGCTGCCCACAAATCAGCCAATCGTGGATGAGTGGGTGGACCCAAACTATGAATGGTGCTATTGGGTGTGGCTTGCAAAGAATGGGAGGTGCTGTGTATCCGATGTTCTAGCGACTGGAAAAAACATACAGTAGTTTAAAGACAAAAGTTGAAGCATTAAATAGTATATATAATGGAATTGTTACATTAGCACAGGTGTTGCCCCATATGTCTTTAAGATCAGTTTCTACATGATGCAGGAGATCTGAAGGGTTCTAACCTGCTGTTGGTACTGCATGAGTTGCTGCTGCTGCTGGTACTGTTGTATCTGCTGCAGCTGCTGTAATTGGCTCTGCTGCTGAAGTGCAAGCTGCTGCTGGGACAGATAGTGGGTGGAGCAATCATAGCCTTCTCCAGAAGCCCCACTAGCAATGTAGGAGCTGGCAGCAGGAGACGCCATGCCTGATAGCTCATTGCTGATTGGCTCCCAGGCATCAGAGGACGAAAGGCAGTACAGACCCTGGGAGACGTAGGTGTGAGGCCACATTTCTGCAGATGAATGATGCAAAGGCTGATCTAGAGTACAGAAGACATCATCATCATCGTGGGGTTAACAGCAGTGAGAATTTTTAAAATAGTTCCACATGTCTTACACATACAGTTTCTTGTTTAAATGTAAAACATCAGAATTTGGAAGCCTGGTAATGTGCAATAGAATTTAAGTGTTAAATCTGTCTAAAAGTTTGGATTGGTCGCGAAAGAGTGAGTCAAAATAGGGCCATATTTGTTAACTTCAAATGCCAGTGAACATTATCACTGTCGATCACAGATGAGGAACCAATCAGCCTTTATTCATTCACTTATTCTATTAGGGCCATGAGGATCTCAGCTGACCTGAGTGGGGCTATACTCTGAACAGATCACCAGTGTACAGGTACAGATTCAAGTAAATACACCCCTCATTACAGAGTTTCATCTGGGAAACTCATCTGATCAAGTTTATTAAATATTGGTATTATATTAATTTAGACGATAGCATATAAATAGTTTATAGTAAATCTCTTTGGCATGAACACCATGACTAAAAGAGTTATCTGATTTTTAAAGAGGGTGCATTGTGAGTCTGTCTGAGGGTGACCTTGGACACCCTTGGGATTCCTCTTCACAGTCAATAGTGTGACTGTATAAACAACAACCTGATCTTGAATGTCGACAAGACCAAAGAGATCATTGTGGACTTCAGGAAGATCCAGCCCAGCCACGCTCCTCTGCTCATCAACAACACAGCCGTGGAGGTGGTTAGCAGTACCAAGTTCCTGGGGATGCACATCACAGACGACCTCACTTGGCCTGTGAACACTCCATCTCTAGTTAAGAGGGCACAGCAGCGCCTGCACTTCCAGAAACGGATGAAGAGAGCCCACCTGCCCTCGCCCATTCTCAATAACTGCATCTCTGTGTGGTGCGGAGGATGCGCTGCTACCGACTGGAGGAACATTAGAAGAGTGGTGAGGACAGCTGAGAAAATCATCAGGTGCTCCTTTCCTTTTGTGCAGGACATTGCCCCTGTGCGATGTGTGTCTCGGGCCAGAAACATCATTAAAGACGCCTCATACCCCGACCACAGACTTTTTTCAATTTGGATCGCAGCATCCAGTGTAGAACCACAAGGTTCAGGAACAGTTTTTCCCCCAGGCCATCAGACTCTTAAAATTCATAGATTGCACAAATCCATAGACTGTTCTACTCTCTGCACTAATGCCACTTTATACCTCAATTTATTACATTTTGTACAGTTTTTGCCATTTGCACCATATTCTATATATTTGCACTATATTCTATATATTTTGCACAGTTTTTGCCATTGCACTATACTCTATATAATTTGTATTTTGTACATATTCTGCAGTTTGCCCTTTCCCACCATACTGTTACACTGACCTTATTGCATATTTTTATACTGTGTACATGCTTTTTTTTATTGTATATTTATATAATAGTGTATATAGGTTTTTCTTTTTTTATATAAATTTAAACACTGTCTATATTTCATATATTTATGTCAATTTCATATATTCATGCCAATCATTTTTCATCTCTTATAATGTGGCAAGCAAATGCAATGACATTTTGTTCTGTTTACACCTGTATATCTGAATGACAAATGAAGCTAAGTCTAAGTCTAAGTCTAAGTATAATTCACCAGCAAAGACCAGGAGGAAGCAACAGTATCTCCCTCAGGTTGACCTGGGCTCTCTGACAGGGGTCTTCAGATGGTTGAGTGAGTTCTGAGTGCATATGCATGATTATACTTTTCAGAGCGCTGACACTTCCGTTTTTAAAATATTTCACTTTGCATGTAATGAGTCTATATAATATATTAGTTTCACCTTTTAAGTTGAATTACTGAAATAAATTAACTTCTAATTTTTGAGTTTCACATGTATACCACTACTGAATGTACTGCAATGCTGGAAATAACCAACTGATACTCAAATACTCAAAATTATTATCTCATCAATATTAAAGGGTCCATTAGACAAGACAAGAACAAATCACCAAAAATGACCAAAGCACACAAATGCAAATATTCATTATTCTTTTCATCAATTATTTCCTGTTTTTTTTTTGTAATTTAAGTCAAACTGTCCCAAAACATAGGCAGGAAAAAAAACCCAAAACAAAAGGTTTCAATTTATTAATTAAAATAAATTAAGGATAACATAATATTTGTTTTTTTCTTTTTACTCGTTTTTTTTTGTTTGTTTGTTTTTTTATCAGTCTGTTGAATTTCATTATTTCTTTGTAGGATATAATTTACATTATTATTTTCACCCACCAGACAATTCTCCCTGTCCTGTGACAACTTACAAACAGAGGGTGAAGGCTTGCACGTTTTCCTGTAAGACACCATTGTGTCTCTTTAGAATACAGATAGGTATGATTGGCTAGCCCTGCTGTAATTTAAATTTATTTTTTATTTTGATTTACTGTATTAAATTTTATTTGGCTCTGCATTTGACCCATCCAAAGTGAGCACACATGCACACACACACACACACACACACACACACACACACACACACACACACACACACACAGTACGCCCGCATACTCAAAGCAGTGGGCAGTCATACTGCAGGTGCCTTTCTTCAGTGGTGAAGGTAAAGTAAGGAGCCACCACACATATTTCTATTGTTTCTTAGAAGATTAACTGATTAAAGTACTGACAAACTGAACACATGGCCATGCATGAAAACACTCACTGACCTGAAGGAGATCCAAACCCAAACATAATAAAAACTTGCATACATCAAATGTCTTTGCACATCAAAACATGCTATTGTTATTACAATCTTTTTTGTAGCCTCAACTCTCTCTGTGAAGGAGGAGTACATCCTTAACATCTCACCAGACCATCGCAGGGACACTTTAAATTGTGAAATGCAAACTCTTGAATGTTAGCAGATTTGGTTTGATTTAACTTTAGCAGATTTGGAACTTCAGAAATGTAAGTAGAAACCACCTGATGATGAAAACATACATATATTCAGTTTACAGAAAGTTTGGAAGGATTTCCTTTTATTTTTTATGAAACACTCAGTTTCTGACTGAGAGAGAAATGCTTGAGTCTTGGTCTTGACTGAAAATATTAACTGACTGAAAAATTGCAAGTTATTAAACACAAATAATTCTCGCATAATTCAGCCTTTTGAGGTGATTAGCTTTTATGATCCACACTGTGCCTGATTTCATCTGATTTAGATTCATATATTTGATTATGCATTTTTTCTTTTATTTCACATAATATAGGAATCTATCATTGAAGCTGCATGTTAAAAATGTTTTATTAATATGAACAATTAGGGTGGCACGGTGGTGCAGTGGTTAGCAAATCCTCTTCACGGCAGGAAGGCTTGATTTGATTCCCAGGCTTTGGTATTTCTGTGTAGTATTTGCATGTTCTTCCTGTGTTTGCATGGGTTTCCCCCAGGTGCTCCAGTTTTCTCTCACAGTCCAAAAACATGCACAGTAGGCTGTTCTGGATTGCCCCTAAGTGTGAGTGTGAGTGTAAATAGTTGTGTTGGCCCTGTGATGGCCTGGTGAGGTGTTCAGAGTGTACCCGATCCTCACTCAGAGTCAGCTGAGATGGGCAGCAGCCTCCCCGTGACCCTAATTAGGATTAAGCGCATTAGAAAAGGAATGAATGAGTGAATGAATAAATACTATGAACAATGCATTTTATTAATTTTATATATTTTTTATTTTTGGGTATCAATCATTATGATTATGTCACCAACCACTCTATTACCTAACAAACAACACCATGCCTTTGTCTTCTGAAGTTAACAGTTCCAGCAGCTATGTGACATCAAAGACTTATTTATTTTCCCAGTAAAGTGTAATGTAGCACAAGACACCAGAAACAACTAAACATCCAGAACTTCTCTCAAGTAATCTTGTGAAGCACCGCATAACAGCAAGAAGGTTCTGGGTTTGAGTTTGAGGCTTGGCAAAGGTGTTTCTGTAGCTTGCATGTTCTTTTCATACATGTGTGGGTTTCCTCTGGGTATTCCGGTTTCCTCCCGTGATTCAATAACATGCATATTAGGCTAATTGGCTGTTCCAAATTGCCCCTAGTTGTGAGTGTAAACAGTAATGTGTATATTGCCCTGTGATGGATTGCCCAGGGTTCCCTGAGATAGGCTCCAGCCTTTCCGTGACTCTAATAGGATTAAATGGTTCAGAAAATGAATAAATGAGTGAATGTACACCGACTGGGTGGGAAATTCTTACTGCAGGCCATAACCACAACACCAGGAAGCATCTGGTTGCCACACTCAGGGACTGACTACCGGAGTGACCCACAGATAAACAAGAAGACAATCATGTCTGAATGTCAGTCAGTACAGTATACTCTTATGGTCCTTACCTCTGCTGGTAATGCTTTCTTGATTAACTTCACTGAGGTGTGCTATGCTGCCCTGGTTGGAGTCAGCACAGAAGCTTTCCCCATCCATAGAATTCCAGCCCAGTAAAGTGGCCTCAGAGATTGCAAACTGCTGCATCACTCCTGTTAAAAGAATGCAAAGGAAAAAATCACCAAATCAGACATATCACTTAAATTCCCTCCTCAAATAAACTAACACTGTAACAGAAAAACAATCAACCAATCAACCCGTATACAGAGTGGTAGAACATGTGAGTCTTGCTTTATGTCTGTTTGATCATAACATGGATAATGTTGTGAAATATTGTGAAAATCTGTTGATGAATCAGTTTTACCCGCAGCCATTCGTGCCTCCTTCTCCCCGTCACTGAGATCACTGTAGGCGTCATTTTCAAGTCTTCGTTCCCTCTCACTTTGCAGGTTGCAAAGACCTGCTCCCCGTAGTGGCCCAGCAGATGGTTTGCCCCAACTCTGCCACTCAATCATGTGGGCTACACGGCCTTGAGCCATAGCTGTCGGTTTAGTTACCTTGTCCTTCATGGACCTGGTCACACCTACATTAAGACACAAGTGTTATGAATAAATCCAGCATGAAGTGGTTGATACAGGATACCTGAAGGGTTTACTAGCTTTGCAGTATTGTGTGTAATTCTTCAGTCATGTTGAATATTATGGGTGATGGCATGACTGAGCTCACATTGTCTATGAGCATTACATTCAATCCTGTCAACTAAGAAAAAAGAATATGGCCGTGGCTCTGCATGCTTCTGAATGGAAGGTAATGAGAGTATTGCAGAGATGTTTTATGAATAATGTCTGGCTGTTGTTTTTTTGACCATACAGTAGTGCTTGAAAGTAAATATATTTTAACATTACACCTGATCAAACCACACGCACCTTTTGGATTCACAGATAATTTGATTAAATTAGAGTCAGGTGTTTTCAGTCACTGAGATGACAATCAGGTGTGAAGTGTTTTATTTCAAAGACAGGAATCCACCAACTTCTAATCTTCACAACATATTTGTGGCAAGGTATTATGGTACAAATACAAATTTCTGAGGACCTTGTTGGAAAAGAGTTGTTGAGGCTCATCAGGCTGGTTACAAAACCATCTCTAAAGAGTTTGGACTCCAAACAAATGGAGGAAATTCAAGACCACTGTTCCCTCTCCAGGAGTGGTCAACCAACAAAGATCACTGCAAAAGCAAGACAGAGAATAATTTGCTAGGTCTCAAAACTGGTGCCCAAAAAGAGCATTTATGCCTGTCTACAGTTTAATAGAAATTACAGCTATTGGGAAAAAATTGTGAATTAAGCAGACCAAAATATAAACTTCTGATTTAAATGGGAAGTGTTGTGGGGTGGCATGGTGGTGTAGTGAATAGTACTTCCACCTCACAGCAAGAAGTTCCTGGGTTCAAGTTCTAAGCTCAGTTTGGGCATATCTGTGTGGGGTTTCATGTTGTCTCCATGCTTACATGGGTTTTCTCCAGCCACTCCAAATTCCATAGCCCAAAGACATGAACAGTAGGCTATCTGGATGTATGTACAAATTGCCCCAGGTGTGAGTGTGAATGGTTGTGTGTCTATGCCTTGCACTGGATTGGCAAACTGTTCGAGGTGTTCCCTGCCTTCACTCAGAGTCAACTGAGATAAGCTCTAACCTCCTTTCTATCCTAGTAGGATAAATTGGTGTGGTAAATGAATGCAAAATGTTCTGTTTGAAGAAACAAAGGCATTGCATTCAGGCATAACAACCTTATTCCATTTGTGAAATATGGTACTGGTGGTAGTATCATACCTTTGACCTGTTTTGCTGCATTTGGGCCAGGACAGTTTGCTATCATGAATGGAAGATTGAATTCTGAATAATCTCAGCAATTTATAAAGAAAAATACCAGGACATCCGTCTGTAAGATAAACCTGTGTATAGGGGTCTGTAAGAATGGTTTAAAATGAATAAAGTGAATGTTTGTAATTACCAAGTCAAAGTCCTGACCAACCAATATCCAATAGAATGTTCCTTATGGTGGAATAGGCTAAAATCCGTTCTGATATATTACAACTTACACATTTTTTCCCCTATAGAAGGCTTAATAAGACCATCACTGATTTTGAAAAAAGAAAAGGTGGCACCAGCAGCTATCAGGCATTTGAGATTTTTGTTTTGATCCGTTTTCTTACAAGCAGAAAGGGGAAAAGATTGATTCCTAAAACATTATTCCCTAGAATTTATTCCTCAGGTTACTAAACCAAGATTTATTTTCCTATCGTAGTAATTACAGTGTGGCACAAAATATCTAATGATTTTTATACATGGAAAATCACTGGAGAATAAAGGAAGGAATTTATTTCTCTATAAAGGATAATACTTTAAAAGAAAACAGTCACACTGATTGTATGGAGCCACAATAGATGTCTTCATTCTTCTGTGTGTGTATGTATGTGTGTGTGTGTGTGTGTGTGTGTAGGGTGGGCATTGCCTGAGAAATCCTATTTGATATTACTGAGGAATGCATTTTTTTGAACAGCCAAAAAAAGGGTTTTTATTAGGGTTTTATAATAAAAGACATTTTATTAAAATGAAATTCTTTCCTGGCAATAATACATGTGCAGCTGTCCATAAAAACATTCATTTGCTGAAACGCTTTATCAAACTAAGGTCACGGGGAGGCAGGAGCTTATCTTAACCTACTCTGGGCAAAGAACACTCTGAACAATTCAACATTCCATCACAGCTCCAACACACAAACAACAATTCATACTCATATTTACACCTAGGGGCAATTTGGAACATCCTATTTGCCTAAAGCACATGTCTTTGGATGATGGGAGGAAACCCAAGTACTTGGAGGAAACCCACATATGCATGGAGAGAACACTCAAACTCCATACAGAAACGCCCTTGTTGAGCTTGAGACACGAACCCAGGATCCAAGATCATGCTGCCCTCCATCAAACTAGCTGTCACTATAATTTAATTCTTCTCAGCTAAGAATTAACAGAATTTAATTTTCTGTCAGTAATATAAAATAACTTAAAATAAGGAAGACAAATACTCTATAATTCACCAAAACATCATGTACACCCTGTCTAGTCTGCCTTTCTGCAAAAAATTTAACTGTTTAATAAATGCAGCAGTAAATGCATGCGGTCTGTCTAAACATGTCTAAAGCCTGTATAGTAATGCGTGCTTTTCTCTCAATTTGATCGAGTTTGTTTGTGATGCACCTGTGTCATCACACCGTCAAAACCAAGAACTTTGCTTTCTCTCACAGAGTCACGTCATTACATTACTTTATACATCTTCGCCTTTATTTCAACGCTAGCACCAAGCACAACAACAACAATGGTGAACTACTAGACCCTACACTACGTAGGTTTTTAGGCTAGGTTATTTTATATACCGACCATTCCAAAGGTTGTTGTGTTAACAATGTGATGGACTGGCGAGCTGCTCAGGGTGTACCCCACCTTCGCTCAGAGTCGGCTGAGATAAGCTCCAGCCTCACCATGACCCTAGTAGGATTAACCACTTCAACAATGAAGGAATGAATGAATTATTGAATTAATGGTTCTGAATTAGGCACCAACTCCAAACTGGACTTCAGACTGCCTTGGTGAAAAAGATGTAAGCATGAACTAATTAAAAGATATTAATACCAAGAAATTCATTTGGAACTGCATTAGTTTGTGATTAGTCTAGTCCATAGACAACATGTTCAAATACTGTGACCTGGTACTTCATGTTAAAGGGTTTTCCCAGGCTGCCACACACACAAATATAGATATATATATTTGTGTGTGTGGCAGCCTGGGAAAATCCAGGGTCTACAGAAGGAATCCTCAAGCCTGGTACTGGAGGTTCACCTTCTTGCAGGTTTCATCTCCAACCAAAATCTAACACACCTCCTTTAACTGATCAAGAAATTCATAAGTCGGTGGTTAAATGGTCAGGTGGGCACCATCAGGGCTGTAGCCAAAATCTTCAGCAAGGTAGATCTTCAGGAACACATTTGATGACCACTAATTTACAGTATATACCAGGTGTGCCCGATCCTGCTCCTGATGATCTACCTTCCCAAAGACGTTCACTCCAGCCCTAATTATGCCCACCTGACCATCCAATTATCCAATCAAGACTTAAGACATTGATTTGTCAGGTATGCCCCATTAGGGTTAGTGTTAAAATCTTTAGGAAGGTAGATCACCAGGAACAGAATTGGGCACCGTGGTATATACAATATACCCTGATGGGAGTGGCCTCCTTCAGCATAACAATGACCCCTCCGTTGGGTATTAGGAAGGACGGCTCTCAGGGGGAGGTTTCTGCCTGCTAGTATGTCCCTCATTGTCGATACTAGCACCAGGGACCTCTTTAAGCCTCTTCCTGGAACTGAAAGTCCCTTTTCTGAGGGAATGTTCCAGGATGTCTTGAACAGCCTTCCTATCCTTCTATTCTGATTCACACTCAGACTCCGATCAACTCATTGAGCGTGAATGAGGAGAATCCTTGTGTGGCTTTTCTTTCTTTCGTCTCCTCTGCTTGTTCTTCTTCCCAGTATTTATCTTGGTCTGTGATTCCTGATCTGATTCCACAACAGATTCAGAGCTGCTATCTCTTACCACCCCCTTCTACTTGTGTCTTTTCTTGGTTACTGTGAACTTACATGGTCTGCCCTCCTGTGATGCTACCCCCTCACGATTGGAAGTAAAGCTCGACTTGTATCGGCGGGACGGGCCGTTAGGCTTGGCATACAGGCAGCCCGACTCCGATACAGGCTTGCCTTACCCTCCAGGAATCCATGAACAGATGGGGGTGAAGCAAGACAAGAAGAAATACAGGTGGGGTCCCAGCTCCTAATTACCCCCATCTCCCAGATAATGTGAGGGTTGTGAGTCCTCAGCCAAGGGAACCCTAGTACTAGGGAGTGATGAGGGCAATCTAAGAGGTGGAATGAGATGGATTCCGTGTGATCCCCGCCAATAGATAATGAGGAGGGTCTCTGTCCTTTGGGTAACCTGGCTTAGCAACTGGTTATTTAGTGCAAGGGCGATGACTGGTTGGGCGAGTGGCCTCTCCTTGATGCCCAAACTCATGGCTAAAGAGTAGTCCATCAGGTTCTCATCTGCTCCTGAATCGATGAATGCCTGGATGGAAATAGCTTTGCCCTTGATTAGCAGAGATACAGCAGTCTATGTACAAGGGGGAAAATGTGTGCATGTGTCTCTGCTTATCCGTGCACTCCTTAGGCCCAGTGAACCGGATCCCTTGGCTGGACAAGAATCTGCTCGATGGCCGGCCTGCCCACAGTAATAGCATGCACCCATCCTCTGGCAGTGTTAGCGCTCCTCCTGGCTTAACTTGGGCATCCTAACTGCATGGGCTCCTCCATAACGGGAGGGGACGCTAGCTCCGCACTGGGCGGCGAAAACACTGGTGACCCAAGGCAAAATTTTCGGCACGCGAAGGTCCCCCTAGTGGCTCAGCGCTGATCTGACTCCCTCTCCTGAAGCCAGTTATCTATACGGTTTGCCAGGTCAACTAGGTCCTCAAACTCGGCTGTTCCTACACTTTTTTTATTTATTTTTGTTTTAAGTAAATTTTTTAAATTCTTGGAACCGGTAAATTCATCAGCATGGAGTGCATTCGTTACAATAGAGATACTCTTATTTCTATTGGTGTACAATGTACTCACAATTCAGCGTTGTAACTCCGGATCCGAGCTGGCCGAAGGAGATCCTGAGGGAGAACAAAGAACAGGACCCGAAGCGGCGGCCCCGGGGGAAACGAGCCGGCGTCAGGAACAGGCTGAGAGCTCTTGCACACCGCACACCTCTGCCCAGCATTCTGCTCGCCAATGTCCAGTCTCTGGAGAATAAGCTTGACGACCTCAGGGCCAGGGTCAAGTTCCAGCGAAACATTCGGGACTGCAACCTCCTCTACTTCACTGAGACATGGATGAACCCAGCGGTGCTGGACCACGCCATCCAGCCGGCCGAGTTCTTCTCGGTTCACCGCATGGACAGAACAATGGAGTC
>JAOUQZ010000012.1:10253285-10264276 GCA_028564935.1 Neosilurus hyrtlii
CGCCCGAGCTGGGAATCGAACCCAGGACCTTCTTGCTGTGAGGCGGACGTGCTAACCACTGCGCCACCGTGCCGCCTTAATAAATATTTATTGGCCTCAAATATTAATTATGAGTTTGCTTGATTTACTCATCATCACATCAGTCTATCATTAACTTTATCTGATATAAAAACCCGCAGCAGCAAGTTGTCATCACAATCAGTGTTGCTCTACATATCAACTTCAACCACTAAAACCAACTCCGTCAATGTTTGGTGCAAATACATTGTTCATAGTGACCACAACAAAGACTGTTTCCACAGTTCAACGGTGAGGTGCGCACTCTGCTTAAAGCATAGGATGATGCCTTCAAGCTTACAAAGAGGCATGCCGGGCCCTGCGAGGAGGCATCAAGTGCAAATATAAATAACTCCTTGAGGATCACTTTGATGATAACAGCACCAAGAATATGTGGAAGGGGATCAAGATACTCACTGGCTACAAGGATATGCACACATCAGCGGACTCCTCGGACAGCACCCTACCGGATACCCTGAATCAGTTCTTTGCTCACTTTGACCAACACAACAAAGAGGCCCACCTGCCTTCTCTTCCAGAGAGGCGACAACCCCATCCAGCTGCAGCTGCACCAGATGGGATCCACCCTCCGCAGAGTCATTGCAAGGAAATCTACTGGTCCAGATGGAGTAACAGGAAGGGTATTTAAAACATGGGCAGATAAACAAGCAGAGGTTTTTACCACCATTTTTAACCTCTCGCTACTGCAATGTATGGTTCCCACCTGCCTCAAGACAGCCACCATCATTCCTGTTCCGAAGAAGAGCACAGTGAGGTGCCTGAACTATCGCCCAGTTGCCCTAATACCCATCATCAAATGTTTTGAGTGACTTGTCTTGTGTCGCATTAAGGCTCCCATTCCTGCTGATCTTGATCCACATCAGTTTGCATACAGAGCAAACAAGTCAACAGAGGATACCATCAATACAACCCTCCACACAGCCTTCACTTGGACAGCAGGAACTCCTATGTGAGGATACTGTTCGTAGACTTCAGCTCCGCATTTTAAACAGTCCTACCACATAAACTGGTTCAGAAGTTGGACAACCTGGGCCCAGGGAGCTCATTGTGCACCTGGATACTGGACTTTCTTAGCAACAGATCTCAGAACGTCAGGATAGATCACATCTCTATACCGGAACAGCACAGGGGTGTGTCCTCAGCCCCCTTCTCTTCTCTCTTCTCTCACACAACTGTTTCCCTATTCACACAAGCAATACCATCATCAAATTCGCTGACGACACCATCATAGGTCTGATAACAGATAACGACGAGTCACCCGCATCTGAGTCAGCCGCATCTGCAGTGATGGTGCAACAACAATAACCTGGACCATAACACATCCAGGACAAAGCAGATGATAATGGACTTCAGGAGATATAAACAATATACTCTATATTGATGAAGAGAAGGTAGAGAGGGTGGAGTGCTGGAAGTTTCTTGGAGTCTACATCTCTGCTGACTTCACCTGGTCCACAAACATCTCTCACCAGGTGGGGAAGGCACAACAAAGGATATAAGTAAGGTAAGTATGATGGGCTGTTACACTCGAGCTTAGTGGCTTATCAGGTCAGTGCTTATCCCCGGTTTCTGTAGCGTGAAGTGACTAGGAGTTCACCTCCTGCTGGAATGGATGCTAGTCCATCGCAAGTTACCTTTCCAGTATTTTTACTGGTACCCATTTATACTGCTGGGTGGACCGAGGCACACTTGTGGTTAAGACCTTGCCCAAGGATCTTAGCACCGTGGCGGTCCAATGAGGATTTGAACCCACAGCCTCTTGGTCATGAGCCTAGCACCCTAACCACTACGCCACCAGCCCCTCAAAACCAGGTGGGGAAGGCACAACAAAGGATGTACTTCCTCAGAAAGCTCCGATAAGTCCATCTACCCCAACCCGACCAACTTTACTGCTCCACCATCGAACAGCCTCCTGACCTACTGCTGTACAGTGTGCCCCCCCCCCCCCCCCCCCCCCCCCCCCCCCCCCCCCCCCCCCCCAAGTGTACACACACTTATTTATTTATTTTTACACACACACACACACACACACACACACACACACACACACACACACACACACTATGCAGAGGATTTGTGTTCTTATTTATTTGTTTGAGTTTTAAGATATAAGTGCTGTGAAATATTATAAATCTCGTAACTAGGTGGGGCCAGTTAATATTCACACAAGTGTTGAACACACTTAAAAGCACATTAATTACATTATCCTTAATTTATAAATATAAAACCCCTGAAACAGCATCTGTTTAAAATATGGGAATGTTTTCATCTCTGTGTTGTTTATTCTTTAAAAGGTTATGGATGGGGGAAAAAAATTCTAGAGTAGGATGTGGTACAAGTAATAAACAGTATAACTTTGGAGGTGATCCGTGTGTGGAGTCATGTTTTAATTATTATTTTTTTTAATCAAAGTTAGTATGTTCAAATAATGTGTGAATATTTATTAGATGCCCACTAGAGGGAGTTAACTATGCTAAGTTATAATAATCCATCTGTGCTTGGTGGAGGTGCCTTACACTTACCCTGTAGTTTGTTTATTGGTTTGTCTGTTTGTGTGCAATATAACTCTAAGTTATTCATGGATTTTGATGAAATAACAAGCATCAAACCATTACATTTTGGAAGTGATCCATACAAAAGATCATGGGGGGAAATCCATTTGGTCAATAAGTGCAAATGTTCATCAGCCACCCACTAGACTATTTCATTATAACTCTGCTGAGTTATAATAACCTGCAGATTTTTCATTACATTTTACATTTACTGCATTTAGCAGATGCTCTTATTCAGAGCGACTTACAATTGTCATTTTTATGCAATTGAGGGTTAAGTACCTTGCTCAGTGGCCCAACAGAGTGGCAGTGGGGATTGAACTGCTGACCTTTGTATCAATAACCCTCTAGTTATTGACTGTTTAACCTGGGCATGGCGATTCACAATGTGACTTTGTGTGTGCCCACAGTGCTCCATTGAGTGGTTTCACTTTGCCTGTGTGGGCTTGACCACCAAGCCCAGGGGAAAATGGTGAGTGGTCATGTGATTAGAAACCGAACCTCTGAATATTTATAGTATGAGAAGCTTGAAATTATCATTTTATTTGAATATGCATGTTTTTTTTATTCCTATAGGTACTGCCCAAGATGTTCACAGGAGCGGAAGAAAAAGTGAACATTCTTAGAAGAAAAAAAAACAATACAAGATAGATGGAGCATGGCAGACAATGTGGTAGAAAGAAAAGGAGGCGTGCAAAGCGCCTCATACCCCTTCCCATCCCCATTCCTCAAAACACTTCCCCACAACACCACACAACCCCCACCACCCCAAACTAGACACTAATATAGATTCCTGCTCTGCTTAATCTGGTGCTTGTACTCCTCTTTTTCCCTTTTATCCGCTCTTTCTTTTCTGTGTGCAACAGAAAGTCAGGATGGCGGAGGAATGAAGGAGCTGTAGTTATAACTGTAGCTTAATTTATGGTTTCAGCAATGATAATTACTTGTATTTTTTTTTTTATTATTTGCTTTTTATATACATGTTTACTTTTGTTTGTTTTGAATGGTTGTTGTGTTGTACCGTGTGGTTGCTTTTTTAAAAAAAAAGAAAAGGAAGAAAAAAAATCTGTATAGTTACACGAATGTGTCAGATATGAACGTCCAACTTTAGCTAGCTTAGCTAGCGCTCCCCACATGGGTACTTCCTGGGGGTGGGGGGTTGTTAGGGAGATGTATTCGGGAATATGCTGAGCTTCGTACAGTTTGATACTTGCACACGATGCACATAAACCAGTGACTTTCACATTCACATTTCAGGTTCCACAACTAGCTGCTGTAAAGGAGATTTCCTCTGGTGCTCATAACAGTTCACTATTCAATGTGTGGAACTTTCCAGACTAATGGATAGCATTAACACAAAAATGGTGATGAAGTAAGTGCTGGACTAAGTGGTTTTACATTGTGACTTGGCATTCATATAACTCCAATGTAACTGTTGGTTCCTTTTGTGTTCTAATCTCGCTGTATCACAAAGACAAGCTGCGAACATGTATTTGACCTCTAATAGCAACTTTTATATTAACTGGATCCTGGTGCTCTTGATCATGTAAAGTAACAGGCATTTGCATAAAGGGTATGGAAAAAAACTAAACTGTTATATTGATGTTATTCACACATGGACAGTCTCGGAGGTTAAGGTGCTGATTTCCGTAGATCACAACCTCTGTTTAAGACGTAGCTTCTGTGGTGAATTCGCTAACATTTTGTTTGAAGGTTACCTACGTATGGTTTTAAACACATTCATAAGCTACTTGTGCATAAATATTTTGTGAAGCAGCGCTGGATCCTGGCCGGGTTTCTGTTTATCTGTTTAATGAGAGGATGTTGAAATATAAACCAGAAATTGTAACATCTGTTTAAAAAACAAAAACCTGTTAAGTAGTTTGCTTAAAAAAAGGAAGTTCTTTAAAAAATTAAAACAGAAGTTTAGTCATTTCTTGCATTAAGTTAAAGCACTACCACGCCCATCACCCTGGATGCGATCAAAGGCGCGTGCAAAACATTAGATCTCAGACATCTGAATAACTAACCATGACCCCTGAGGAGAAAACCAGCTTTATTCGCTTGACATCACTCCATGGAAACTCGATCCATTTGCAGTTTTGTTCTACTCAAAGCTGTAACGGAAACCCAGATCCTGAAAGGTTTATATCGAAACACATAATCCTCCAGGAGATTTTGTCTTTACATTATAAGAGAAAAGAGAGGCTGAGATTTCTTTTAATTCTGTGTCAACCCAACCCATTACAGTCTTTTTTTTTTTTTTTTTTATCCTAATGTTTAATAATTATTCCACAAAAGCGAGTTGTATTGATCCTGAGAGCCAGTAGGGCTTGTAGTACCGAATGGAGTAACTTTTTATTTATCCACGTCCACTGGGTTGTGAGAAATTGATAATTTTCATTAATTTATTATACAATTTTATCCCACATGATCATTTCTGCTTTGAGGGCTGGTTAAATAACCTGAAAACTGAGCCTAAGATGAATGGTGAAAAGTGGTCTGTAAAGTGAAAATAAATTCTATGAAAAGCCTGTTCACGTTTTCAGTCCTGTGAACCTTAGAAGTGTCACAGCTAGTAACCTAGCAACAGTATACGCGTAAGATTTCATTCTTAGAACGTTCGGTCCAAATTTCACTGCTTTTTTCAGTATTTATACTTTTGGTTTAGTTTTTAAGTACAGAATTTATTTCGTCTTCTGTTGGTTTGGTTGTACTTGTGGTACAGGACCTGATATCCTAGTAATAGATAAACCAATCGGGGTGGGTGATTACTCATACAGTGGGATAAAATATTGCTGATTATTCTTTATTATTATTATTATAATTTTTTTACTAACAGGATGTGGATATGTTCTACAAAGCATTGAAGTGAATACAGCAAGTAACCATTTAGATTGAAGGTGTTCCTTTTTTTGTCATTAATATTTATCTTTTTGTTTTGTTTTGTTTGTAATTGTATGTAACGTACATTGAAAAGATTAGTTTTTAAAACAGATCGAACCAGAAATGAAAGACTTGGTTGATCCTGTGCTCCTGTATAAAGTAGATACAGTACGTCATCCTAATAAAAAAGAAAATGGACACTGAAGGCGAGATTTCATTTCCACTTTCATGGAAAGACTTTTTTCACTAAAGCAGTTTTTAATGTTACAGGTTTTGTTCTAAATCGAGTAAAAGATTGAAAAAGAGTTATTACATTCTAAAATAAAGTGGTGCCTAGTTTCTAGTACATCTTTAAAGTGTGCTTATTTAGTGCTTATCACTAATCTGTATGTGTGTGTGTGTGTGTGTGTGTGTGTGTTAGTATGTAATCTCAGCCTGAAGGTAGAACTTGCATGAAGTGTTATTGAAGGTATTTTGATTGTAATTTAATGATTACAGAAATGTAACGAATGTTAAATACTGTTTAGTGTCTTCCACAATGACCGAACAATGCATTAAGTGGTTGTGTGTGTGTTGTAATCTTTTCTGAGTTGTACAGTGGGAATATTGCAGTTAAATAATTGCTTGAAAACTGGAATGGAAATCACTTCTTTTTTTATTTCTCAAATCCTTGATTCCAGCAAACACAATACACTGTTTCTCTCTCTTTTATGTGTGTGTCTCTTTGTCTGTCTTTGTTTTTCTTTTCATGTGTCTGTCTGTCTTCCCCCCCCATTTATTTCTGTCTGTCCCGCCAGCATCACCAGGTGGTGTAGTCAATTAGTCCTGCTATCACCAAGAGGTTGTGCCTCGAATTTCCCAACCTCATTAAAGAAAAAATAACAGCAGACACTCCCATCTCAGTCCATCCAGGATTCTGATTTGGGAGTGATCCTCACAGCTCCCAGTTTTTCTGAGTTCAGTAAGTGAAGTGGCTGCTCACAGCATGAACAGTAAAATATAAATTAAGAATACTAGTGCTTTATTTCACTGGATCATATTTTACGTATTTAGTTTAAAGGAATTCCCATCCATACAGAGTTATAAGAATTACATCTCATGGAATATAAATGAGACAAGAACTTCAACATTTCGCTTTTACTACATGGTCGGTTTTTGATTTTATGTACACCGAACATTAAGAAAAAAGATTTGGTTGCTTTTCAGTTTAAGATAACCCCCACCCGCCTTACCCCAATGGAGAAGATCACAAAACACACAGGCTCATGATCAACGATGCTCTCAACTGTATTGCTAGCACTTTAGACCCTTTATTAACGTTCAGTGAAGTAAGGCAATGGGATAAAAATATAAAGGATAAACAAAGGAAATTAATCCTGATATAAGAACTATTTTAAACAAAGAAATTTCAATTTAGTAACAATTCCTAGTAACCAGGCCTATTTCATAAAGAAATAAAGCTGGTTACTAGGAATTGTTACTAGATCGAAATTTCTTTGTTTAAAATAGTTCTAATATCAGGATTAATTTCCTTTGTTTATCCTTTATATTTTTATAAACATTATTAAAATGGAGTTAACTCATTCCTTCTTGGGAGAATTAATAAAATCATTAGTTATTGTTTTTAATTGTCCACAAGTAATAAAGTAAGCCTAGTGGGGATTCCTGATAAGTTCCCATGGTTCTATGGGTTCTAAATGATCTGAGATGGCCGGACCGCCGTGGTACTCCGGGTGTCAAAAGTGACGCAAGGGAGGCTCACGCTGGATTAGGTAATCGGGGATTGGGGAAGTCAAACGACCCACCCAATATCAGGATCCCCAGGGTAGACCGAGGGTCTTGTTGTGCACGGTCCTTCCCAAGCGACACCCAAATCCACCCGGGAGCACACAAAACAGAAGCCAAATTCCCCCTTGGTTAATTGTATGGGCTTAGTAGGGTGTTAGGTCTAGGGTGGATGAAGATTGGTTTGACCAAGGGTTAATTTAGGCCTCGGGAAGGTTGAGGATTGGGTTTAGGTTAGGGTTAAGTTTAGGCCCGGGGGAGGGCGAAGGCCAGGTCTAAGGTTCAGGTTAGATTTGGGCCCAGGGGAGGGTGAAGGTTAAGTTCAGGGTTCAGGTTGGATTTAGGTTGGGGTTAAGTTTAGGCTTGGGGGAGGGTTAAGGTTAGGTTTAGGGTTCAGGCTGGATTTAGGCCTAGGGGAGGGTGAAGGTTAAGTTTAGGGTTCAGGTTGGATTTTGGCTTCGGGGAGGGTGAATTGTTGGGTTTAGGTAGGGTTGGGTTTAGGCCCAGGGAAGGGTAACGGTTGGTTTAGGTTAGGGTTAAGTTTTGGCCTATGGGAGGGTGAAGGGTAGGTTTGGGTACGGTTGGGTTTAGGGTTGGGTTTAGGCTCGGGGGAGGGGGGGGGTTGAGGTTTGGTTTAGATTTGGGTTTAGATTTGGGTTAAGTTTAGGCCTAGGGGACGGTGAAAGGTAAGTATGGGTAGAATGAATACCTTTTGATATAGTTTAATTATTTTTATGTTTTTTTTGTTCTCTTTACTTTTCCCTTTTTCCATAGGCTGAGATGACCTTGTGACCCCTGAGTATCCCAGTTCCTAGAATGTGTAGGTGAGTATTTTTGTTTAAGCATGTGGTTTAATTTGATATGTGGCATGCAATAAGTTGTGATTATAGGCAAAATTATTATTTCTTAACTGTGTTTTTTGCCTCAAAGTATTTTTAGGTTTTCTCTCAAGCAAGACCTAGAGTACCTCTAGGCCTCAGGGCCTTAAATAGGATGCCTGTGGCCTCCCAGAAGTCCTTCTGCCGTCAGCAAATCCCACCGGATCGGAACAGTTGTGGATTTAGTAGTATCTCTAAATGTATGTTTTGTATGTAAGCTAGTTTTATGTAATATTTGTTGTGTGTCTGTCTCTTGGAAATAAATGTTTATGTTTACCCCACCGGTGTTGTTGAACTCGGGACCTTTAATTGTTGTAGTATCCAAAAAATATATAAATAAATACATAAATAAATTTGTGTTCAATCCTTGGCATTTAAGTATGGGTAGAGTTACTGTCTTATTAGATTTTTTAATTCCTCTAGTTTCATTTACAAAAGTCCTTCTGGGTTTATTTTGTCCAATGTGTTTAATCCCTTCAGCCTCTTTAATTTTCTTTTGGAATTCACATGTCTGCTGGGTTTAGGACCTATGATGGGTGTGATTGAGAAAGGTTTGTCTAATAATAGTTGTTGTTTGGACATGGTCATGTTTATAGTTCTTTTGGGGCGTTCAGGAGGGGGCGTCTGTTTGGGGGTAGGTGCCAATGTTCTCTTTTTGGGGGTATTCTGTACTGAAGAAGGGACGGAGCACCCAGGCTCCTCTTTACTGCTGCTTTCAGCAGATGTGTATGTCTGGGGAAGAGCCTAAATTATAAGATCCATTATAGTGCCAATAGGGTTTCTGGAGGTTTTATCTCCCTTATTGTTCTCATTGTACTTGGCTGTGTTCTTTTGAATGACCCCGATGTGGATAGGTGCGTTGTGTTCCTTTGGTGTTTGCTTAGGTAAATTGGGTGGTTCTGTGGCCTTGTCCGAATCCTGTATGTTGCTATAAATTGTTGTATCCATGTCCAACCTCACACACGGATTGCTAACTTTGGGTCGACTAAAAATCTTTTTTTGTGTCTGCTGTGGTGAGCGAGCAGGTTTTACATGAGTGGCGGCTATCAGTGGAGGAAAATCCTTCGCTGTACCTGTTTCAGGTTCTGTTTCAGCCTGAGCATTCTGTGGTACTGGAAGATGTCTATCCTGTGCCAGGGACACCACCAGCACTCTGGCAGTGTCCAGGGTGTCATGAGACAATCTCTTACCCAGGGCTCTCTTGGCCCATCTGCAGGCTGTATCGAAAAGATTATCCCATTCCTCAGGAATTTCCGATTTAATATTCTCGGACAGTTCCTGGATCATATTCTCGTAGTGTTCCTTGAGAATCAGATGTGGGGTATATGCTCACTGAGTGGCATTTCCCTCAATTAAAAGGAGTGTTTTTGGACTGGGGAGGGCTGGTTTAATAGTAATCGATAGCAATTGTTTAATTTTATTGATGGTTGGTGGCATTTTTTTGGCATCCGCGATGTTATGGAGGTGGTGTATAGCTCTAACTATATTGTGGAAATTTTTGACCACTGCTCTGAATCGTGTATCCAATTTTTGCCCGTTTTGGGTTTGGTTTAAGTTCTTTTTTTGTTGTCCTTGTTGTCTGTTGGTGTTGCGTTGTGTGAATTGTCTCTTATATGTGTCAGATGAGTTTCGTGTGTGATCAGTGACGTGGTTGGGGACTCTCCTCTCATTCCATCCACGGGAGGGAATCCCTCCTTGTTGATTGGAGGGTTGTCCCGGTATGTGCGATCTGAAGTGCTCTCGTGAGTGATGATTATTTAAATCATGTAGAACCGCAAAACGGTTCCAAGTTTCCAAAAATTTACCTCCATCATCATAATTATGGTGGTGGAGGGGAGGTTTAGAATGGATATAATCATGTTCAAGATGAGGATTCTTCTGTGCGCCTCGGTTCTGATAAGAGGCGTGTCGGTTTGGCGGAGGTCCTTAAGACCCTCTGCCTGAAACATTCATCCAGTAGGACATTATCAATACCGATATACTGGTTAAAATTATGGAAGCAAGTATAACGAAACGAAAACAATTGTTTGAATGATATAGGGCAAGCCGTTCACGCGACCTTTCGGTGTGTTGCACACCTTCTTCAGGCGGGAGGCTTGCACACTTATTCTTAGCCCTTAGAAGGGGAATAGAAAGAAGGAATAAAAGCGAGAAGCCTGTTGGGCAATTCTCTAAAATGACAAATAATAAAATGGAATAAAATAAAGAAAATGATTAAAATAAAATTTTAAAGTTGAGATAAGGAGTAGGTATATATATTTATATATATAAAAGAAATAAATGTGTATCTGATTGGATATCAATTCTCAAATAATTGGAGATAAGAGCAACGTGAAGTAGTGAGCACTCTGTCAGGAGTCAAAATGGAGATGTGAGGTGCCTCAACCTACGTGTGGGTTTATATAGGCACCTCAACCCCGCTCCTCACTTGGAGTGAATCTTTCAAATATTAGAATTTTTTCTGTTCTAACGGCTTTTCCAGATTTATTTTCCAGCTTTATTTCTTTACGAAATAGGCCTGGTTACTAGGAATTGTTACTAAATCTAAATTTCTTTGTTTAAAGTAGCTTTAATATCAGGATTAATTTCCTTTGTTTATCCTTTATATTTTTATAAACATTATTAAAGCGGAGTTTTTATCCTTTATATTTTTATAAACATTTGGGTTAGGCTTAGGGTTAGGTGAAAAATATTAAATCAGGACCTCCTGGCATGAACCAGGGGTCCTGTTGTGCTAGCTGTGGTAAAACCAACCGGACTACAATTAGGACTGTAAAGAGATTTACATCTACATAATTTGTATTTTATGGCT
>JAOUQZ010000012.1:10264376-10276449 GCA_028564935.1 Neosilurus hyrtlii
TATAATTTAAAAAATTATTAAAATACAATAAATAAATAAATAAAAATTAAACATGTGTGGGATAAGTTCAACATTTCTCCTGGAAATGACAAATTTAGGCTTACCGACAGCCTTGAAAATCTGCACTAACAATTTTGAAATTATCTGGTTTTTGGTACACATTTTCTCCTTCAAAATCCAGGATTTCTAGCTAGAGAGTCTGTAATTTCCCCTAGCAATGATAGATTTAGGGTTACAACGGCCTCAGACATCTGGCCTCTGGGCTAACAGTTTTGTAATTTCTGGTTTTTGGTACATGTTTTTCCCTACAAAATCTAGAATTCCTTCTAGGGATTCTGTAATTTCTCCTAGCAATGATGGCTTTACAATCAAGACAGCCTTAATAATCTGGACTTTCATCTAATAATTTTGTAATTTTCAGTAATGATCCTAACTCTTCCCTAACAATTTGAATATTTCTGCTTTTAGGTACACATTTTCCCCTTGGAAATATGGCCTGAAGAAGCCATACATGTCCCTTTAAAATCCAGAATTTCTAGGTTACAAATCTGTAATTCCACCTCGATAATCTGTCTTTATGGCTAATTTCTGCCAAGAGTGGTAGAAAAAGACTTAGAGTGAACCTGTGTGGGATAAGGCCAACATTTCTCCTAGAAATGACAGATTTAGGCTTGCTGACAGCCTTGGAAATCCGGATTCTCGACTAACAATCATGGATATTCTGGTTTTTGGTACACATTTTCACCTTCAAAAGCCAGAGTTCATAGCCTTGGAAATCCATGTTCTCGACTAACAATCATGGATTTTCTGGTTTTCATGGTACACATTTTCACCTTCAAAATCCAGAATTCATAGCCTTGGAAATCTGTAATTTCCCCTTGAAATCATGGATTCACATTTGAAGAAGCCATGTATTTTAAGCTAACAACTTACTTTCACCTAACAATCATAGCTTTAGGGTTAGGGTCAGGGGCTAGAGTTAGGGTTAGTGTTTAGGGTTAGGGTTAGGTAAAAAATATTAAATCAGGACCTCCCGGCATGAACCAGGGGTCCTGTGGTGCACTGGCCATTGCTCACAACACCAGGACCACTCCAGGAACCAACAGATTAGCCACACAGGGGTACAAATTGGGTTTTAGTCATTGAAAGGTGCTGGTTAGGTTAAAATTTAGGTCCAGTAAGGGGTAAGGTTAAGTTAAGGGTTTGGGGTTGGATAAGGGATACTAAGAAAGGGCACAGTTTGGGTTAAATTAGGGTTTTGAAAAGGTGTTTCGTGTTGCTTTTGTTTTGATAAAATTTAAATCTAATGTTGACCATGCACATCATCATCTCTCATCCTCATTTGTGTTTGGATTGTGGGAGGAAAGTGGAGTACCAGTAGGAAACCCACACAAGCACAGGGAGAACATGCAAACCCTACACAGAAATACCCTCACCAAGCCCCGGACCCAAACTCAGAACCTTCCTGCTGTATGGCGAACGTGCTAAACACTACACCACAAGGCTGCCCTATTGTTAGCTCCATTAAAAGCTTATTCTTTTTTCAGTTTGGGGTTTGGTCTTCTTTTTTCCCCCAGGAGTATAGTTAGGCTCCAGCCTTCCTACAAAAGCGGACTAAGCGGTCATAGAAAGGCTGCATTTATTTCTGTAATATACAAAAATAAGAATGTAAGAATAAGAAAATAAATATATAAAATTAAAAAGCAAAGAAAATAATCAGCCTGATCTTACTAAGGCTGAATAAAACAAAATTCCAGGTTTCTCATCAGTCGCACCCAGAAATTGGCACCACAGCTGTTTTTTAAATATATTTAGAACCTAAATATCAGAACCTCAGAAACGTCTCAGACAACATAAAAACGACGCAGATGGTGATTCTATGTTAGATGGTGTAAATGTGAGATTGGTTTAGTTCTGTTTGAAATAGTTCTATTTTCTTAAGATTTTTGGAACTGCAAGGCTGCTGTATTAAAGACAGCTGTTCAGAGTTTGTTCATTCATTTTCTGAACCGATTTATCCTAATTAGGGTCACTGGGAGGCTGGTGTCCATCTCAGCCGACTCTGGGCAGCCTACTCAGCAATGGTTCTTTTACATGCTTCTCACAGGACATAAACAAGCTGATGGCAACTCAATGGTCTACTCTTCACAAATGACAGCAATGGATCTTTTACATGCCTCTCACCACAGACAGTGAAAGACAGGGCCGGCCTTTGATAACCCAGTTAACTGCACTGGGGGGCCAGCAGTGACAACCCGGTGATAGTGGGGCTCGAACCCCTGACCTAGGGATCAGTAATTACACCCATGCAGAAAACTGAAATTAACAAGTAATTCTAAAAGGTTCATCACATTTATTCTTGTTCATTTATTTAAAAACTCCACAACAAATTTCTAGATGTCGCCTCATTTTCCCAGCTTCAGTCACTTCACCCACATTTAACTTTAAAAGCTTTAGGGCTTCGACAGTCACCTCATGTCTCTATTAAAAAAGTGTTCAGGTTTTCAAAAAGTTCTGATGAGAAGCCAGGATTTTAGTTTTTTATCCGGCTGAATGCATATCCCACTGCTCCAGAATCTCATTCTGATCTCAGAAGAGTGAAAGTGATTGTAACAGAAACATGGGAGTACATGTGGATCTTCAGCATGCACAACTGACTATGATGATTAGGGATGCACAAACTTCTGTATACTCAGCATTGTGTATTTTCCATGTAGTACTGAGGCAGGTCTGATTATTTATTTATTTATTTATTTTAGTAGGCTGAATCAGCTTACAGACCTCTCTGATGCGCACTGACGTCAGTGTTATTAATACCGTAAACCTTGGAGCAGGCTGCGCGTAAAAAGGAAAGAAACTCCTGTAATTGCGGTTCATTCTGTAACATCGAGGAGTTCTACTATTAAACGATTATCTAAATCTATTAATTAAATATTCAATGATGTCTGGAAGGCTGGTGCGTTAAGAACAGTCCATAAAGTTTTGAGGAGGGTGTATTACTGTAACAGCGGTACAGCATGAGTCGCACTTGTTTATTATGAGACCATGAGCGCGCGCGCGCACACGCGTCTCCTGTCCGGCAGAGACGCAGCTGTACCAGTGTTCGGGGGGTTCTGCGTGTGCGCGCAAAACTACATTTAGGAATAATCTGTGCAGGTGAAAACGGAGTTCATGCCGGATTTCGAGCACTTCCGGTTCTCCTACTCCAGAATGAATCCCAGGCTGGGAGACAGCGCGCGAGCGATCCCGCGCAACCCCGGGGTTTGTTCCGACAAGGAGCCCGGTTACGCGCCACCCGATTCGGCTGTTTACTTTGAAGACAGTCTGGATTCGGGCTTTCTGTCAGGAAGCTTTTCTTATTTCCACCCAAGCGCTTCAGTGCGCCGAGCGTCCCTTCCTCCTCTTCCTCCTCTTCCTCCTCCTCCTGCTGCGGCTCTGCGCAGTGACCTGGGCTCCAACATCAGCGTTCTGAAGACCCTGAACCTACGATTCCGCTGCTTCCTGGCCAAAGTGCATGAACTGGAGCGCAGGAACAAAGCCCTGGAGAATCAGCTTCAGCAGGTCCTGGAGGCTAATAATAATAATAATTCTGACCAAGCTAAAAGAAATAGCACCGTCCACCCCAGGCCAGACTTTATACCAAGTTCAACTGCGGATGATGCTGCAGGCTTAACCAGGACTTTATTAGGACCAACACTTAACAGCACTGGAGTTATGCCCAGAAACAAGATGCCGGTTGGAAACTTAAACTCTGCAGGTATTATAGATCCGAATTCCAACCTTTTCCCACCTCTCCCCTTCAACCCAGCATCTTCAATTGATCCCAAGTTCATCACCACCAGTATCGGACAGAGTCATGATGGCACTGCTTCAGAAAGGATCAGCGGCTCCACGCCTCGGGTTCTACCCACCTCGATTTGGTTTCACAACCCCCCTGGGAGGTACAACACCAGCTGGGATTTGGGGGTATCAGGTCCCAGAGTGTCATGGCCGTACCAGGATGGGGTTGGGGTTCAAATCGACACCATCACACCGGAAATCCGGGCCCTTAATAATGTCCTGGCCAAAGTGAAGATGGAAAGGGATGAATACAAACAAAGGTCAGAATTCCTGCACTGTCGTCTCTCTATGAAGCATGGTCTTAATCCTGTATTATGAGATATGGCTGTAAATTAGGACTGTTGTTTTTAGACCCCCACTCACTCGCTGTAAGCTTTGAGTATTCTCAGCTTTTCCAGGTAAGGGTTGCACAATATAGTCTACTGTTTGTTGATCCTAAGTGAGGACATACCTGGACAAAAATACTTTTTCTCTCCCACCAAAGTACCCTTAATCTCACGTGAATGTGCATTTTGTATACGTTAAATGTATTCAGAGCGGCATGGTAGCGTAATAGTTAGCACGTCTGCCTTACAGCAAGGACCTGGGTTTGGTTCCCAGGCTCAGCAGGGTCATTTTTGCTGGGTTTCCTCTGGGTACTCCGTTTTCCTCCTACAGTCCAAAGATTTGCACATTGGGCTAATTGGCTGTTTAAAATTGCCTTTAGATATGAGTGTGTGTTGGCTCTGTGATGGACTGGCGAGCTGTTGTTTGTGTGGGTTTCCTCCGAGTATTCTGGACATGCACATTCATTCAGCTGGCTTCTCTAAATCTCCCAGAGGTGTGAATGTGAGTGTAAAGGGTTGTTTGTGTCAGTGTTAGTCTTGTAATAGACTGGTGACCTGTTTATGGTGTAACCCTGCCCCTCTCACCTGAAGTAAGCTGGGACTGGCTCCAACGTCCCCGTGACCCTGTTGGATAAGCGGTCCACATAATGGCTGGATGGAAATTCAGTTGGACTGTGTCCAGGTTGTTCTCCAGCTGTGGGCTCCCTGTTTCCTGATGTACAGATGATGATAATCCTGATGATGGTACTGAATGCTTCGTTATTGAAAGATGCACTTCATCTTCCCTACAACTTTATTTAAAGTAATGGAGACTAAACCTTATTTTAATATGCTCTGGGTTATTTAGCGTGAGTATTTATGGAATTTGTGGAATTTGTCACTGTATTTGATCTCTCTACACTGAACTGATATGTATCTCACAGGGATGTTGAATGATTACTGATTTGATATTGCAGGAATAAATGTGACAAACAAATTGAATGTAATTTCATGAGAATTATATTTGGAATATGTTCAATCTAAATCACAGATATGAGTTCATACACTTAAATGAATTTATGTTGGTATATAAAGAGCAATTCTTTTGCTATGCTTTATTTTTTAAGAGCCCAGTATAGCAAACTTCATTACATGCATTAAAAAGAATGAAAATAAATTGAACAGTGGATCTTCATTCATTCATTTTCTAAACCGCTTGATCCTAATTAGGGTTGGGGGGAGGCTATCGGCCCATCTCAGCCGACTTTGGGCCCGGGTGGGGTACACCCTGGACAGCTCGCTTATGAAATCATCATCATCAATAGCAGCGTTGTTCCTTTGCTTTAGTAAATTCAGCTGTGGCTTCCAGCACAAAGGTAACATTTCCTTCCATGCTAATTTAACTCCTCTTTTTCCAAAGTTGTATTTCTGTTCAAATTTCATCTTGCTGTAAAAATCAGTCTAAAGTAAACAAATTAAACATTTAAGGTTTGAGAAAATTGTACTTTCGGTACAAATTGTCTCGAGCCAGCACAGCTAGCATACCAGTGTAGTGTAGCATAGCTCCCTCCCGTACCCCCTTTAGAGTGTCATGATTGCCCCAAGGAACAAACTACAATGCCAGTCCCAGACATTGTACGTAATATTCTTCAGGAATTATATGTTTTGAATTCAGTACGAAGTTGATCAGATGAAGCTGAAAATAAATGATGTGTTGAACTTCACCTTTGACCTTGACCTTCAAATTACAGTCATATTTGAGACATAGGTAAAGTAGTTTGGTGAAAGTTTGGTGAAAATCCGTGCATGGGTGTGGTCAGGATATTGTTGACAATCAAACAGACGAACAGACGCTGGTGATTACGGTACGTCTAGAAAATGAAGATTGCTGGGTTTTAACAGTCGAATCCTCCAGAAGAACTGAGGCTGGTCCTGTAAGATGTTCAGTTCCACTTCCAGCTCATTTCCTTATAAAACGACACACACTGAACCTGAGATTATTTTAAGTGAAGGATCACCACACCAAATATTGCCTTAATTTTGTTTGTTACTGTTTATTATTCTTTATGGAATACCTTATCATAGAGAAACATTTCATCTCATTATTTTCTGAAGGTATATTTGTACAGAGAAGACTTTCTCACCAGTTTCTGTAATGACTTGTTAGCCCTTCTGCTGGAGTGTTGGACTATTTCCTGCAGACTTGCCTGTTACAGTAAATATTTCTAAAATGAAATCACTTTACACACACACACACACACACACACACACACACACACACTCAGTCTCACGTCTGCCTCCTCCCCCTGTGCTCCAGTATCTGCAATGCAGCATGACTCTGAAGGCTCCTCATGTTCATAGTGCTACAGAAGGATCCTTTCATTTATCTCTCTACACTTTTATTAGAATTAGCCGTCCGACTCACAGCGAGAAGGTCAGGGGTTTGAATCCCGGGCTCAGGCATTTTTGTGTAGAGCTTGTTCTCCCAGTGCTTGTGTGGGTTTTCTCCGGGTACTCTGGTTTCCTCCCACAGTCCAAAGACATGCACAGTAGGCTAATTGGCTGCTTCAAATCACTCCTAACTGTGAGTGTGAGTATGAATGGTTGTGTGTGTGTGTTGGCCCTGCGATGGCCTGGCGAGCTGTTCAGGTGCCCTCATGGCTGAGAGGGGCATCAGCCTCCCTGCAACCCTAATTAGGGTTATTGAATGAATGAATGAATGAAGCTCAATGGCATTGTTTCAGCTACATTGTTTCAACAAATTTCAGCAAAATCACATTTATTTCCATCCAGTGTTGGGTTCATTTTATACCATCTTGAATTGAATACTGAACCACTCCATAAAGTCTTTTCCAGCACATCTCATAGTCTTTCAATAGGGTTAAGGTCAGGACTCTGGGGTGCTGATATATATGTGAAAATGATGCCTCATGCTTCCTGAACCACTCACTCATTATTTGAGTCCCCATTTTATATCCGTGCCATCAGGGAAGAAAACAGTCCATTGATGTGATAACCTGCTTATTCAGTACATTCAGACCATCAGTTGACTTCATTTTATTTGCCACATTAATCTTGCTGAGCCTCGACTGGACCAACCGGAGCAACAGTGCCATGGAGATTACATGCTGTGATCAAGGATAAATGCTCTCCATGAAAATATTAAAATATGAGACTTGTTTCTTGCCTGGCAGTGTAACTACAGCTCTGGCACTGATAGCCATAATCCTACCTCTGTTTCCTTAAGCACTTTTACTCATTTTAAAATATTTTATGTTTAAAAAATCTGTGACAAATCAGATCATGTCTTTGGATTTTTTTATTCCCCTGGTATGTAGGGGAATATAATCACCAGTATGTCCATTCATCCATCTGTAATCATTTCAGTTCCGGGCGAGAACTCTGAGATTTCTTCATTAAATTTGGCAGTTACTTCTTCGTTTTACCTTTTGATTTTTTTGGGATTCCTGCATTTCATATTTTCTGACATGCGGGGGCCGTAGGGGATATATCATCTCCTGATAACTCTAGTTGAATAATGCGTTATATGAAAAATTATATGAAATATATTTTTGACTGTGTTTACTGCGTTCACAGTGTTATAATGTAAATACATTTCAAGGTAGAGTAGGCCATTGAGTTGCCATAAGTGTGTTTCTGCCCTGTGATGGCCTGGCAAGCTGTCCAGGGTGTACTCTGCCCTTTCCCATAGTCGGCTGAGATGGGCGCCAGTCTCCCTGTGACCCTAATTAGGATTAAGTGATTCAGAAGATGAATGAATGAACATTTTAAGGTTGTTGACTGGATTTGGTGGTGCTCTGAGAGTCTATACTACTTTTTTAATTAATTTTTTTAATAAAAAGCATTAACCGATAGAATAAACTTGATCTTAGCCTTAGCCCTAAACATGACCATAAACTTAATAACAAGACCTAAATCTCCCTGTTCACTAGTGAAGATCCTGTCTGTGTTTTATCTTCCATTATCAGTTCATTCTGGTTAAATATAAAGGTTTTCTGCTGAAGCCACCCCAGCTAACAGGCTTAGCATCTCTTGCTTCTGTGTTTTTGTCAATACAATCCACTGTCTGTTTACACTGTTGACAGCGTGACTGAAGTAACAATTTTGCGCATGCGTGATAACTCAGCAGAGCAACAAAGTTTTGTAGAAAGTGAAAAAGTCTGAAATCGAGTGTTAACAAGTGAAAGAAGCCAAACCAATAAGAAGGATTACATCTGACAAGATTCAAGGTGGGGAAGCACGGAGGTGTAGTACTTAGCATGTTGATCTGTGTGCCGTCTCTTAAAGCCACTGATATCTCTTATTTGTTGGAAGAATCCAGCCACTGCTGGTATTTTGCATATTATTGCGTCCGATATAAACTGGCTGACGTAGCCGCCAATCATAGACATAAACACAAACCGGACAAGACCCTCGCATTACGTGCCTTTGGTGGTCGCCATATTACCAAGGACTAAAATAATCCATTTTAATAAGATGGTTGTTGAATGTTGTGTCTCAACTTACTCCAACTGGTCAAATAGTCTCTGGTAAGATGGCGGCAACTTGTGTACGTTTCCGAATACACGTGATATACCAAATAGCACCAGTCTTGTATGTATTCAACGATGCGGATCCTTTAAATATTATTTTGCATAAAAGCAAGCAGATTATCTCGCTAACAGAAGAGTCTCACGAGTTTCAACAACAACACTATTAACTTCAGCTTTCTCGGGTTTCCTTCCACAGTCCAAAGACATGCACATTAGGCTGATTGGTTGTTCCAAATTGTCCTAAGGTGTGAGGGTGTGAATGATTGTGTATGTTGGCCCTGCAATGGACTGGTGAGCTGTTCAGGGTGTACCCTACCTTCAGCCAGAGCCAGCTTAGATAAGCTCCAGCCTCCCTGCAACCCTGGAAGGATTAAGAAGTTCGGCAGTAAAATGACACTGCTGTTGAATTCATATTCTGTGCATATTTAAAATGTCATTTTTTTTCATGACAGGTGGGAGGAGGAATATGCAGCAAGAGTGGACCTACAGGAGAAGATTGCAGAGCTAGAAGAGGTAAAATATTTAGATTTTAAAGTCTCAGTCACACAGGTTCGTGACACAATATGTTGAGACATCACTGGGGCTCCAAATAGCCCAAATGGAAGGGTCCAGCTTGAGATGTGCAGATGCATGGCTTCCGGTTATCATGTTGCAAAACGTCCACACAATTGCTGTAATCTGAACAAATCAACCATTGGTCTGTGGATGTACATTCTGGTATTCATCAGTAAGAACTTTCCTAGTAATGAAAGTAGTGTACATATCAGTTAGAATTTATTTTGGAATACTGGAGGTAACACTTCATGTGCCCTCAAAACATTGCATGGGGAGATGTTACACAGAGGTATCCAATCGCCTTGTACAATCAACTCTGATCAACTCTGATGGTAGAGTTCTCCCTACTCTCTGTATTCCTTGAAGCGAAATGGATGTAGATGGCCCCAAGACTGCTTCCCCAGCTCCTCATTATGCTGGAATCCATCCGTCCTCAAGCATTTTCAATACAAACTATACCTTATAACCTATAACCTCTAGTCCTTTTTTTCCAATGATTTTTGGATGGGTGACGTGAGGATTACCCATCGCCTTAACGCTGCATTGTCCCCTAGAATTAAATCATCATGGGCACCAGTAGATATTCGTGAATTGATCAGTGCCCTGATGTGTACTCCCTTATCTGCTCACTTACACACAGTATGTTTCTGCTTGATCAGAGGAGGCATGAAGCATGTCAGGAATCTGAATCAGGATTCCAGCTTTCATGAAGGAGCCCTGATCCTGGAACTGCGTACCTTTCCCCTTCCGTATCCACATACCTGTTTAGGTTTTACCCTGGTTCTGGTGTTTGCGGACAATTTCACTTAAAGACTCATAGAAGGGTGATGTCACCAGTCATCTGATCTAGTGAACCAGATTCTTCTGGTTGTTAAAACAAAACAAAGCCTCTATTATGTTCAGTTCATGAGTGGATTACCGAATGATATTATATATCTTTGCTATATTAACACGATAAACAGAATGCCAGTTCAGTCGTATGCATAAAACAATTTTTACCAATTCTTGCAGGATAGCAACAAAATATTTAACTGGCAAAGGGTTCTCAAATAGACATGCCTGAAAGAATCTTAAATTTCACTACTTGCTAACACAACCTTGGCTGGAAAAAATATTGGAAATTTATATTATTATTCAACCTACACACTGTATATGCAGCCCACTCCAGCATAATAGGGATTAAGTAGGAAATGTGAGATACTGAGATATTGATATATTTGGAAAGAGAATGTAATCTGCTCCAGAATGAGGTAAAAACATGATTATAAAATGAAAATGGACCGAGCTATATCACTCTGTATGTGGTTAATCAGGAAATGCTACTTTAGAGAAAATAGGAATTACAGTTACAGAACCAGTTTCTGGACGTCCGCATCTGAAACTCCCCAACATCCATAAACAAGTCATGTCTGTTGTGAGGCTTCTCATTGGTTTAGCATTATATGATCGGGGGAATCCTTCTGGGATTCTGTAAGTAGGGAGAGGATTCTGGTAGTGAATTTGGATAATAAGGAAATACCCTGAGCAGTAAAATAAGTGGATATTTCTATTGTTTAACAACAACTTGGACATGGAACACTTTCTTAAACAAGTATTTTAGCATGGATAGATTGTGTTTATGGATATTTGATGTTGGTCATGTGGAAAATTATGCTTTGTAGGATGTATTTTGGCGATATTGCATTTTTGTCCAGGTACACCATTTTCAACTTACTTTGGCTCTTACTCAAAACACTACTCTGCAATTTAATCTGTATTATGCTGGAGCGGGTCACGTATGTTTCTGGAATGTTGTTGAGGACTGGTGACAACATGCGGTTCATGTGCCTTCCAGACGATTATTTAAAACAGCTACTGCGGCCATAACAAACCTGGAGAACTTTACGAATGGTAGTTTTTCTCAGACATTAAAGCCCACTGCTGATTACTACATCCTATAAGGAGAGTGCGCTCTTTTTATTTGTGTTTTCTAATTTGAATGCTTAAAGTGAAATCAAAGGTAATTGTTCCAGATTTTCCTATTCCACATGAACATGTGTTTTTTTCATTATCAGGTGGTTTTTACTTAAAGTTTTGAACTTGCAATCTGCTAAAATCTATTGGATAGTTTTCATTAGCCAGTTTGAAAAGGCTGCTGTTTCACTCCTTTGAGAGCACGAAAGCATGAGAACAGAACATGGATCCATCAGTTCATATTAGACAAGGTAACGGCACAAATAACTCGCTCTCACTTAACACATTAAGCCATACAGCTTAATCCTATTATTAGGGTTGCGGGGAGGCTGGAGACTATTGCAGCCAGCAAACAGCTCGCCAGACCATCACAGGGCAACACACACACATATTCACACTTAACACTCACACCTAGGGCCAATTTGGAACTGCCAATTAGTCTAATGTGTATGTCTTTTTGACTGTGAGAGTGAACAGGAGAATCCAGAAGAAACCCACGGAAGCACAGAGAGAACATCACACAGAAACGCCCGAGACTCGAACCCAGGACCTTCTTACCGTGAGGTGGACATGCTCACCACTACGCCACGGTGACATCCAGATATTAAAATAACAATTAAAATAAAAACTATTAAGCTTCTGAATAAAAATAAAACTGGGTGCATCCACACATAATTCAACCTTCTACTAACATACTTCATAAAAACATCGGCTCATTTACATGAACAAATGGTATAACCTGCCGTTATTCATATGCACATTTCTTTTGTATCCAATGCGGTATCCAATGTTGGTCCGCATTGGTAACAACATGTCGAATTCGTTTCCGGTGGGGGTTGGACTCCGCCAAGGCTGCCCTTTGTCACC
>JAOUQZ010000012.1:10276549-10287255 GCA_028564935.1 Neosilurus hyrtlii
TACGGATGGTACGCTCTACTGATCGCACCACCCTCTGGAGAGCTCGCCTGTCCTGTTTGGTGCTGTTCCCAAACCAGACTATGTGGAATAACACAAATTTAAAATTAAGATAAGAGATTTTATTGTCAAATGTTGCATAAACAATAGAAATCAGTTTAGCAGCAATTATAAAAAGTGCACAAAAGACAACTAAGGTAAATACACTAAGCTATATATGTGCATATACCTATATACACATACCTATATTGCTGATGTGAATAGTGGAACAGTCATGTGTGAAGAGGGGAAAGAGGGGAAAGAGGGGGGCGGGGGCTGAGAACACACCCCTGTGGTGTTCCGGTGTTCAGGATGAGAGTGGAGGAGATGTGGTCTACTACTGAAACGTACTGAAGTCTGTTGCTAAGAAAGGCCAGTGTCCAGTTGAGCTCCCTGGGCCCAGGTTGCCCAACTTCTGAACCACTTTATGCCGTAGAACTGTATTAAAAGCAGAGCTGAAGTCTACGAACAGTATCCTTACATAGGAGTTACTGCTGTCCAAGTGAGGGCTGTGTGGAGGGTTGCATTGATGACATCCTCTGTTGACTTGTTTGCTCTGTTTGCAAATTGATGTGAATCAAGGTCAGCAGGGATGGCAGCCTTAATATTAGACAAGACAAGTCTCTCGAAACATTTGGTGATGATTGGGGTTAGGGCAACTGGGCGATAGCCATTCAGGCAGCTCACTGTGCTCTTCTTCGGTACAGGAATGATGGTGGCTGTCTTGAGGCAGATGGGAATCATACATTGCAGTAGCGAGAGGTTAAAGATGATGATAAAAACTCCTGCTAGTTGATCTGTGCATGTTTAAACTAACCTTCCTGTTACTCCATCTGGACCAGTAGCTTTCCTCGTGTTGATGAAAGGTGGCTCTGATCTGGTGCTGCTGCAGCTGGATGGGGTCATCACCCCTCTCTGAAAGAGCAGGGCAGGTGCGCGCCTCTCTGTTGTGTTGAATAATGCGAGCAAAGAACTGGTTCAGGGTGTCCGGTAGGGTGTTGTCTGAGGAGTCCACTGATGTGTGCATATCCTTGTAGCCAGTGAGTATCCTGATCCCCTTCCACATATTACTGGTGTTGTTATTGTCAAAGTGATCTTCAATGAGTTATTTATATATGTGCTTGGCTTTTTTGATGTCTCTTTGGCCCAGCAGGCCTCTTTGTAAGCTTGATGGTCTCCTGACTTGAAGGCATCATCATATGCTCTAAGCATGGTGCACACCTCACTGTTGACCCACCATTTCTGGTTCAGGATCACTTTAACAGTCCTTGATGTGGTCACATTCTCAGTGCTGTAGATTATGTAGGAGAGCACAGCTGATGTGTGACCCTCCAGGTCTGTCTCCTCTGTGAATATTCCCCAGTCTGTAGAGTCAGAACTATCCTCAGTCCACACCTGAACGGTTTTAACTGCTGGTCTTTGGTCTAGAGATTTTAGGTTTATAAGCAGGAAACAGGGATAAAGAGAGGTGATCTGAGAGTCCGTGATGTGGCAGGGGGGTGACTTTATAAGCATCTGGAATGTTGGTGTAGACCTGGTCCAGTGTGTTTTTTTTTCCCTCATCAAAAGACTCACATTTTTGTAGAATTTGGGCAAGACAGACTTCAGGTTTGTATGATTAAAGTCTCCTGCCATGAATATAACACAGTCTGGCTGTGCCGATAGTTGTTTGTTAATGGAATGTTGTAGCAACTCCATGGCTAGTTTAGCATTAGCTTGGGGCGGCACATAAACTGGGGTTATAACTTCAGACATGAGCTGTCTCAGCAGATAGAAAGGTCTACAATGTACCATCAGATACTATATGTCCGGACAGCACTGAATATCTTTGATTATGGCGTTGGAGCACCAGCTGTTGTTAATGTAAACACACAGGCCTCCTATGTGGTTCTTACCGAACATGCTGGTTCTGTCTGCTCTGAAAGTAGCATGGCCCGCTAGCTCAATCACTGTGTCTGGGGTGAAAACGTCCAACCAAGTCTCAGAAATTACCGTTACACAATAATCCATGCAGTGTGAATTAAAGTGCAATCATAATGCATCCATCTTGTTGTTGAGTGACCGAGAGTTGGTGGGAAATAGGCTCAGAATGGCTGGTTTGTAGGGGTTAGCATTCAGCTTAGCCCATAGCCTCCCTCTTTCCCCGCTTTTGTTTTTTGTGCCACCACCTGCGGTCAGCGGGCTTGAGGATCTCTGGCGGAATGAAGCCCGAGTTGCTATTATTACTGTCTTATGTGGAGCAGTAATTGTCCAAAACCATGTGCAGTTAAAAAAAAAATTAGAGTGCACAAAATAAAGAAAAAAAAAAGATATAGCTGCTGAAACACGTAGAGCACCAGGCCGCTGTGTCAACCTGTGCCGCCATTTTGTTGCCAAAAAAATGTATTCTATTATTTTTTTAAATGACAATGAAAATGTTCTGCATGTAAATAAAATCACTTTGCTAAACAAAGTCATCTGTTGTTTTTTCTTTCATGACTTGAATATGTTCATACTGTGTAGGACCTGTACATGAGTGAGATGTGTCAGGATAAACTCGCTCTCCGAGTAAAGCAACTGAAGGCTGAGCTCGTTGTCTTCAAGGGTCTCATGAGTAATGTGAGTTCATGATCGTATTAATAAACAAATTCCACTCGTATAATTTACAGTTTAATCTTAACTTAAATATTATTTTTTAACTGTGATTACTCTACTTCCCATCAGAACCTCTCAGAGTTGGACAGTAAGATCCAGGAGAAGGCCATGAAGGTTGATATGGACATATGCCGACGGATTGACATCACTGCACGCCTGTGTGATGTAGCACAACAACGGAACTGTGAGGATATGACTCATATCTTCCAGGTACAGAGCACAAGATTTAAAAAAATCAAAACCAATCTCTAAATGAATTTCACAGAATGGCAAAAATCAAATATCAATTTTAATATTTTATAATAATGAAAAAGAATTAACATATAATATTAATATAATATTTTAAAAAGTATATTTTGATGAAGAATTTGTTTTTCTCAGAATAAATACATTTTAAGGTGGAAATCGGTGAGTGAAAGGAGGTGACAAGAAATCTCAGTTTTAACCTTTCCTGCTTTCATTCCAGACTGTAGTCAGGAAAGTCAGGGTCCATCCATCCATCCATCCATCCCCTTCCTTCAGTGCTGAAGTTGATGCTAATGTAGACACTATCAGAAACTGTTCAACCCTTTTAAAGGATCTGCACTACTCTTACAACAGCCGCCATTTATCAGGAGCTCCACTTTTATGCAGTGAATAAATCTTTAAATTACTTCTGTCTGTTTTGGGCTCCAATTACCTTTATCTGTATTCATATTTAAAATGAAAGTGGGTATGGTATATACTGGCTATTTTGTTGTTACTGTTGTCTCTTTAATTTGTTTAATATAAACCCCACCCCTATGCTGCAAAACACTGCAAAACAACAGAGCATTTTTCATTCACTCCATTATTCACCTTCTGCACTTCTACAGTTCCTCAACTACCTGACTCACATTTATGGAATTTGATATATCCTCTAATACAGAGCATCTTATATTTTTATCTAATTTATTCAACGGAAAAGTTAAGTGTTAAAAGCCTTACTTATGGACCCACCAGAGGCAGACTGTTGGTACTGGGTTTTGAACCCCTGACCTTCTTACTTTGTAACTCACTGATACGATTCAGTCTTTTTAAAATCAAGTCATTATTGTTTATTGAAAAAAAAGCAATCTAATTCAATTTACTGTAGTCTTTTTGTGCTTGTTACTCTAATGTCTCACATAGTATGTGAGAACCGCGACTGGGAGTACCGTGGACATTGCGACAAACTTTTGAGTTGGTCTATTACACATAAGGATGGGGGGAAATATGTCAATCAAGACACATCAGCCAGTTAAAAAACAATGAGATTAAATTGATCTGGCACTTTTCCCATGGCAAATCTCAACATGACCAAACTTTCCAGAAATGGAAGCCTTGCCCTACCTGGTTCTCAAGGTGGATCTCCAACTCTCAAGCATTCTGATGGAATACAGGATAATGCTGGTTGCTGTTGTTAGGTGTTCTTATAGCAGTGTAATGGTAAAATAAGAGTTTATTAGTGCTGGGTGTAAGCAGGTACTCCGGCATGACTAACTATGGCAGCATAACTAAAAAGAGAGAAACCAGAAGGAAGACAGACATGAGGGCACCCTGTAACGTTGGCCAATCAGCCATTCCACTGTCAATGGACCTGGGTGAGCATGTAGAGTGAGGGTGCGACATTATACCCATCAGGGCGAGGGAAGAGTACACTCTGGGCAGCTTGCAAGGCCATCGCAGGACATAAACAAGCTGATGGCAACTCAATGGTCTACTCTTTACAAATGACAGCAATGGATCTTTTACATGCCTCTCACCACAGACAGTGAGAGACATGGCTGGCCTTTAATAACCCAGTTGGCTGCACTGGGGGGACAGCAGGGACAACCTGGTGATAGTGGTGCTTGAACCCCCGACCTTTGAATCAGTAAGCCAGCACCAAACCACAAGGCCGCCACTGCCCCATATTGTATAAACATGTCTCTGCTTCTCTGTGACGGACTGTGAAACCCTTACTGATATGTGTTCATAGATTGTAATGAGATCTGACTATTCCTACATCCCTGTAGTAACCTGATATTTTTTCTGTCAGTCATTTTCTGAACCGCTTAATCCTAATTAGGGTCGCGGGGAGGCTGGCGCCCATCTCAGCCGACTCTAGGCGAGGGCAGAGTACACCCTGGACAGCTCCCCAGGCCATCGCAGGGCAGAAACACGCTGACGGCTATGCAGCATACTCTTGACGAAAATCAGCAATGGTTCTTTTACATGCCTCTCACCATAGATAGTGAGAGACATGGCCGGCATTTAATAACCCAGTTAGCTGCACTGGGGGGACAGCAGTGACAACCCGTTGATAGTGGGGCTTGAACCCTCGACCCTGATATTTTTTGTACAAAATAAAGGGGGTTCAAATATATTGGCACTCCTGGGTTTATTATTAATGATCTGTTTAACGAGTTCGTGTTCTATGTTGCTGTTAATGTTTGGTGTTATTATGCTTCACAAAAGTTTGTCTGCCTACCTGGGTTGTGTGTGTTTATTTTGTGCAAGTCTGAGCGGTGGTGATTGAGCTTCTATTTTTTGTGTTTCAGTTTTGTTAATAATAATAATTCTGTTTATTTTTATTACTAACCATTGATACATCATTAGCATAACTCAGTGAGGTGGCAGCCTTATATGACCTTAAGTCATACGTACTGAACAAGACACTAATCTCAAAAATCAACTCCTGCCAGACCTAAAGCCTGTGTGTCATTCTTAAAATCAATGCTCTTACTTAATGTTCCACAGACTGTCTGTATTGAACCTTCCCCTGCTGTTTGTGAGAACTTACTTCAGTTTTTATTGATAAGATCACTTCCACGAGAGCTCAGATCTCATCTCCTGCCTATGACCTCTCAGTCACTGTCCACTGCTCTGCTATCTTTGACAGTTTTGAGCTTGTGGCTCTGTTGTTTTTACAGGAGATTGTTGGCCTTTTGTTTCTCCAAATGATGCTGTCCCCCGTCATCTTTTTAAAGAGGTTTTCCCCACTGATGGGCCTGCTGTCCTTATGGTTATCATTAGTGGTCTATTCACAGGTGTAGTTCCTGGAAATTTTAAACAAGCAGTCTGACCCCATATTTTTTGAAAAACTGCTCTAAATCCTGCAGTTTTAGCAAATTACAGGCCTATTTCCAACCTACATTTTCTGTCCAAAACTTTAGAAAAAATTTAAAATTATTTATTGGCCTTTCTGGAAGAAAACTGTTTTATGAGTTCACGTCGGCTGATCCACTGCTCATGAGTGTGCCAAAAACTTGCAAAAAAGCGTAAGCACAGAAGGGACCGAGCTTTCGCTGTTGCAACTCCAAGACTGTGGAATGACTTGCCTCTTTATGCGAGACAGGACACCTCGTTATCAATTTTTAAATCTTCTCTTGCTGAGGGTATTATCTATTTTGGTTTTATGGTTTCTTATTTCTGTATTTAGGGACATCCAGTGTAGGGAGCTGGCTGAAATGATGGAGCAGAAAAAGTAAATCAGGTGGAAAGCGAGTAAGGTCGGGAATATTACAGGTGGATCCTTGTTATTCTGTTCTGGTGTGAACAGGAAGAGAAATGGCGAAGGGGCAATCCTGAAGGAAGAAATGATCAGGAGTGTGTTGGAAGTTAAGAGAAAGAGACATAGTGATGAGTGTCAAGCTCATAATAAAGTGAGTGATGCTAAATACCATCAGTGCATAATACCCACAAGTAGGCTCTGAGAGTTAGGAGAAGGATGAATTCTGGAGGGAGTTAGATGGAGTGGTTGTGAGCGTTCCCAAGGATGAAAGAGTGGTGATTGGAGCAATCCTCAGTGGGCAGGATACATATTGTTGCCTTATGATGTTTGCTTCAGCAGTAAAGTTAGTTATTGTGTCATCAGCATTAATTTCTGAGGATAGTTTTACCAGTCTGCGATGGTCTGCGAAGCTGTACAGGGTGTACCCCATCCTTGCGCAGAGTCGGCTGAGATGGGCACCAGCCTCCCCACGACCCTACTTAAGAATAAGCGGCTTAGAAAATAGATCAATGAATGGAGTTTTACCAGGACTGGAATCTGTAAATTGTTTTTTTTATTTTGTGTTACCATGGTTATCATTTCACATTATAATCCCTGTCACATTAGCAGGTGGCTACAAGGCCTTCAACGCTGACCCGCTGTCACTGCAAACAGGCCTCACAGACAAATAAGCCCAACGATGGTGAGGACTCGGGCAGCATTTCTGAGAGTAAGGAGGGCAAGAATAAAGAGGCGGAGCTGTGTGGCTCATTGACCAATCCAGTGAATGAAGAGATGCAAAGGATGCTCAACCAGCTGTAAGTGTTTACATTTCTGAGAAAAACTTAGGTAAGGCTCCCGAGTGGCGCATCGACAAGGTGCACGACTATCAACCCCGAGATCGCAAGTTCGAATCCGGATTGATGCCGAAGCCATGCGTGACCGGGAGTACATGGGAGCTAATTGGCTGTAGGGATGGCATACGCTCACTTCCCTGTCACTCACAGCGATCACCAGCCAATCATGGGCGCCCCCTGTGGGTGGTAGTCGTGTGATAGAGAAGGCAAAAAGTTGATGGGTGGGAATTGGATACGACATAATTAGGGGAGAAAAATGGGGGTGGGGTGGGGTGGGGTGGGGGCTATATATATATATCTCAGAGGGTAGTAATTTCACTGGGTCTGTAGAGTGAACTGTGATGAGGGACTTTTCTCTGAAGTTGATAAAATGGTGTATGACCATTAAACGATGGTATTATTAAACGATGACCCAGCAACAGTGCATGATTCATCATCATCTTCTTCTTCAAAAAGTATTAACTGATATCACACTATTACTTTTGTATATCTGTAGGTCCTGTATCTGTTAAACATGCACTTCACACTTACTTGGTTTTTTACTAAATAGACTTGGTAAACTAAATTAAGTGACCGTACTGTGATAAAAACATCAGTACTGCTGTAAATATTTCAAGAATTTCCACTTTTTTATAAAAATCAGCAGTCTCAAAATACTGATATAGAGTCAAACGTTTAGTACTTCTTTATGTCACTACATTTTTAATAAAAAACTGGAAGTTAACACCACCACCACCACCAGCCCCAACCCCTTTTAATCAAAGATGGAGGGTCCACCTCCCTCAGCCTCTGCCCTCTAGTGGTCATCTATGAAACTGAACTCATTTTTAAATATGTGCTGACCGTGCCTTTATGAGTGAACCCTGAGTCACACATCCACAATACACTGGCATCCTGTTTAGGCCGTACCTCACCTTTTGTGCAAATTCATCTGGAATTGGTTCCATCTTCCCCATGTCCCAGTGGATAAGCTGTTGATAAGATGAATAAGAGAGTTATTTTTTAAAAAATCAATTCAATTCCAGTTTTATATGTATAGCATTAAGGCTAATGATTGAGAGGTTGTGGGTTTAAATACCTGTTTATGCCTTACAGTGCTAAGACTGCTGGAAAGGTTTTAACCAGAAGTATGTCTCTGTTCGCCTGGCACTATAAATGGGTATCAGTAAAAAGACAGGCAACTCATGAAGGACAAACATCCCACTCAGGAGGAGTTGAAATCCTAGTTGTTTCACACTAGAGAGACTGGGATAAGCTCTGTCTGTGATGAGCCACTCGGCTTCTATATACGCTTTGATGTCAGTAGACATGCTTGAAGAATGCGAGATGAAGGAATAGAAATGGTGTACAAGACGTTCGACCATATATACAACTCTGTAGAGTTACCGGAAGATTTTCTACAATTGGTTTTTATCATATCACCAAAGAAATCCTGCACTGTGGAATGGAAAGATCATTGAACCATCAGCATGAAGCCACAGGATGAGCATGAGCAAGCTTATTCTTACCGTCATCATAGAACGAATCAGAAGGAAATTTGGCTACATGCCAGAGAGAGGAACCATAAATGCCATGTTAACACTACGTATGCTTTACAAAAGAGCCATCCAACATCAAAAGCTGTTTTTTCTCTGTTTTATCCTCTATGTTAAAGCATTCAACAAGGTTTTTAAAACTTTTTCCAGATCTTGGAGAAGAAGATAAAGAAAGTTTCTACTGAAATCAGCTGGCTGTATTGAAAAGCTGCAGTCCCACTTGAGAATCGGCAATGAGCATGTTGAGGAGAGAAAGTTTAAATCTATCTTTGAAGTTTGATTACAATGGATACGAAGTGTCCATTTTGATCTACTGCCTGTCGGGAGCTATAGGAATGGGTTCCATTTGTCCATCCGTCCGTCTGTTCATTCGTCACACTTTAGTTTCCAGACATTTACTTGATGAGTGCTGAAGCTGGGACTTGCTGGGATCCTACGCTTGTTCTGTCCTGGCATATTAAGAAATGGTGATGTTTTGAGGAAGGCTGAGTAAGTTTTGAGGAAGGCTGGAAGTTGCAGGGCTGTATTGAAGGGAAGTGGGCAAGAGAGTGGCAACGTACAATGTATCTGGACCAAATTAAGAAAGTAACAAGCTCTACCATGGCCAGCTGTGCTTGTGATTGGCCGCGTTGGAGGGGCATGACCACCCAAGTGAGTATCACACATGGCAATTAGACATGGAAGCATTCCAAAAAATGGATATTATAGAATAGATTGATTGGTTATATTTTAAAACATTGATTTATACAGTATAAGATATACCTATATACATCCTAATTGGCAAAAATAGCGATGGAGGCATGGAAAAGTCTTCCTGTGAATGAATGAGTGCTGACCTGATTACAGCAGCCAAGATGATAATTCTGAACTCTTGTTCACCTCAAGATGGTGATGTTTACTTATATCATCCTACCCAGTGCTGGGGTCATAAAAACTCACGTACAGGAATAACAGAAAGGCTTCAGAAAAACATTGTGGCTGATTCCATTTTATTTCCAAGTGATACTATCGTATTTCATCTATATTTAATATACCTGGGAAGTGAAGGGGAAACTTTAAAGAAGAACCAGTTATGGACCAGTAAAAAGCAGGCAAATTAAGTAAAAACAACAACAACATAGGTCAGTAGCAGTCCAGAGCTCAGTAGTCGGAAACTGTAAGATATAAACTACATCACAGTCATGATGGGTGAACCGACAGCAAGAAATCCTGCACAGCTGTCTTGAAACACTCAGCTCAAATATTTACCCGAAGTTATCATATGGCCGGTTGATACATGAGAACTGTGGCTGGGACTACCATGGCCATTCCAGTGGATCTTGGAAGAGGTCTGGTGAGAAAATGGAGCCAATATGCAAATGAAGACAAATTTCAACACAACCAAACTTTCTGTTAGTAAAAGCTACACCGTCCTCGTTCTCAAGGTCTTCAGTTCTTAAGAATTCCAATAGAAGTACCTGGGGCATTTATAGTATAATGCCAGTTAACCCCTAGAAGACAAAAAAAAATCCTCATTTACTGTGTATCAGCCATGTGAGACCGAGACTTCAGCTGGTTTGCAGTGAGATACTGTCCTGTACAGCATCATAGCAAGCAGAATGGCAGTCAGTTGCAGTGTTGTGTCGAACAAATTTGCTTTTCCAAGGGGAGGTTTATGGGTATAAGTGTCTTCTTGATAATCTGATTCATTTATTTATTTACTGTTGATTTGTGTTATGGAATCTATGGAATCTTGCTGGACTTGACTGGAGGAGACAGAAAAAGAAAGAAGACAGCAAACAAGCAAAAGGAAAAGTAAAAAGAAGAAAGAGGAGACAAAAACACTATAGATATAAAGCAATGACCCTTCCTTGACGAACTCCCACACTTACACATACACTTTTCCTACACCCCTCCCATCATGCCCTGTGGGGGATGGCCCCGGCAGACCAGAGGACAACGAGCCCTAAATGTAGCTTACAGTAGGCTAAAGTCGCTGAACTGCTGGATGTCCAAATGGTGTTCTGAAAACGAAGTGGGCTTTATAGATAATTGGAGTATTTTTGAGGGTAAACCTGGCCTGGAAGGGTGGGACGGTATCCACCCCACTCGGGAGGGTGCTGCTCTCATTTCTTGTAGCATAGCACATAGTCTAAGAACAGGACTAGTCAGTCAGTGACTATCCAGAGCCAA
>JAOUQZ010000012.1:10287421-10313595 GCA_028564935.1 Neosilurus hyrtlii
CTAGACCGTCCAAGACCTGGCCAGCCACGTGTCACTACACATACACAAGACTGTCGTATCCGGGTGATGCATCTGAGTTATAACATATAAAAGTTATAACAAATAAAGGCTTGAAATATCTCACTTTGTATGTAATGAGTCTATATAATGTATTAGTTTCACCTTTTAAGTTGAATTAATGAAATAATTTTTCAAGTTTCACCTGTATTGGAAATCATGACACTTTTTGGGACAACATATTTCTAACAAATAAGTTATCATGACAGGTCTAATTGTAGGCGATAGTGTTTGGCAGATTCCCTGATACATTTGTTCTTTCATCAATTTTAGAGGGATGTTCTGTTCTTGGTAACATGATGGTCTTCAGAGCAGCATGGCAGTTAGCACATCCACCTTACAGCAAAAAGGTTCTGGGTTCGAGTTCCGGGCTTGGGAGGGTGTTTCTGTGTGGAGATTGCATGTTCTCCTCGTGCTTGAGTATGTTTTCTCCGGGTACTCTGGTTTCCTCCTACAGTCCAAAGACATGCACATTAGACTAACTGGCTGTTCCAAATTATCCCTAGGTGTGAGTGGGATTGTAAATGGTTGTGTGTTTTGTCCCTGCGATGCACTTTGGGATGTAACCCACTTCACTAAGAGTTGGCTACGATAGGCCTCCCCAGTAGGATTAAGCAGTTCAGAACATTAATAAATGAATGAATGAATAAAGGAATGGATGATGGTTTTCACGGTGTTCCATTCTTTTCTACCCACTTCCTGTACAGTACTTTTTGAAAGTGAGATCCCATGCATTGTAAGCTCTTTGTACTCCATGACTTTAGCCACTGGATGAAACCAAGATGTCAAGAAGATTCGAGAGAAACTGCTGATTTTTCTTTGGGCTTAGTCAGAGTCACATTGTTGATTACAGGGGTATGATCATTATTTCTGAACCTAAGGTGGAATGTGATTGGAGAGTTTTACAAACAGTTACATGCCCAGTGACCACAGGGTATACACACCTGTTTAAATTTAGAAAGGTTGATTGAAGATTGTTGTACATTTTTGCCTCTGCCACTCATTAGTGATGCCATTATGTTTTGAATTTCCATCCCAGATTCTCTGTGATATTGAGTGGTTAAGGGATCCAGGAACTTCATAGCTTTTTTTTTATTTTGTATATGAGACAAACTCATTACCATCATATTTAAAAATATTAATAAGTCAAGGACAACCACTGCATTCTGAAAGCAATCCAACTGAAAACAACCCCCGGAGCATGCTGAGTAACAGAATCCCTTTTAAGACGCTGTTTAAAACTTAAGGTGTGTTCTACACTCATTCCTTTGCTGTCTTTCCACAGCTGGAGTTGGCCACAGCAAAATCAGATATGAACAGGCACTTGCATGAGTACATGGGGATGTGCAGTATGAAGAGAGGTCTAGATGTGCAGATGGAGACATGTCGAAGGCTCATCTCACAGACTGGAGACAGGTACATGTACACAGTATTCCTTCAGCATGGTGTCATGTTTTCTGATTGCAGTATAACATTAAAAAGTAAAAAGTCAAAAAGAGAGAGAATATTAAGCAGGCCTCACACATGGGCGGTTATGACAGCGGTTCAACCTGGTTCCAGTCCGTTCCACACCAGCCGAGCGGTGGTACATGGTTTTGAGATCCACCTGAAATTTCAAAAATTTAGAAGATTCAGTGTTTATGGCAGTCAGTGGGTGGCACAGTGGTGCAGTGGGTGGCACATTCGCCTCACAGGAAGAAGGTCCTGAGTTCGATTCCTGGGCATTTCTGTGTGGAGTTGGCATGTTCTCCCCAAACCCCCCAGTCCAAAGACATGCATATTAGGTTATTTGGCTGTTCCAAATTGCCCCTAGGTGTGAGTGTGAGCCTGAATGGTTGAGTGTGATTTTCCCTGGATGGTCTGGCGAGCTGTTCAGGGTGCACCCAGCCTTCACCCAGCCTGTCACTTCACCAACCCTATTACTAGGATTAAATAGTTTGGCAAATGAATGAGTGAGTATGTGTCAGTCAGTGCTTGTTGACCATCATGGTGTCAAGACGATATCACTGCAGTCGAACACAGTTTGAAACCACACTGACCCGCTGTCAAAACCATCCTGTATGAGACCTGTTTTAATTCGGTACATCTGTGTTTTAAAAATGTTTATATATCATGTAGCATATTTAAAAGAGCAGCGATGTACCTGTCCTGTTTCCTCTCCGGTATGTTTTTTTTATATTTTGGCTCTTTTTTTCCCTTTTTCAGAAAATCTCCCTTTCAAATTTCTGTGCCTATAGAAGATGCAGAGGAAGGAGAGAAGGAAAGAAAGAAGGCAAATCTTCTGTCAGATGCTGACATTGCAGAGTCATGCTGTGACAATCTAAACAACTCTTCTGTTGCTTGTCTTCCTTGGATGAAGTCCTGACACTCTTCTGTCCTCTTCTTTTGAAAAAAGATTCAATTCTACCTAGCGATGCTTTTCCTTCACAGCGATCTCATCTTAAATTACCTTTCTATAGTATATGCACAAAAGACCTCCTGTGGTGTAGATTATTATTAGATGGTAATGATTAATCATCATTTGCTGAAATATCACTAGCTTTAAAGTAGCTTATGAAATGCCACAATCTGATTATATTAGGATAGAAATCATTATTCTTATTGAATAATGCTTGAATTAAAATGACAGACGAAGAAAATGATGGGCTTTTAAGCACACACTGTCATCATTGTTATGCATTAAAATAGAAAATAAACTATAAAAATTACTCTCATTTTAGTTTGTTTATACCTCTTTCTCACTGACGAAACTTTACCTGTGGAAGTTCGTGGAAATCCTTCTGCAGAGCAACACCTGATTGTCAATGCGGATATTGGAAGTTGCCGCAGAGAACCGTCAGCATTGGCATAAATTTTTCCGCCGCATTTCTGCGGAAAGGCCAAAAACCTGTCATTCCCATGTGACAACGTGACACCACTGCCAGCATCATATGACCAGTATAAACAAAGTTTAAACATCGACATGCACCGTATTTTTCCACAATATAAAAGGCTGTGAATCTTTACCTCAGCTATTGTCGCAGAAGGTAGCCAATGTGAGAAAACTTTCCATTTTCCGCATCTACACCACACGGTGTTCATCCTTAAGGTACCACAGGTATCTCCGTGAAAATTGCATCAGTGAGAAAGGGGTATTAGGCTTATGTTACCCAAGCTACATATTAAAACACCTATAGGGAGGGCTGTTTCCTTTCATTTCTGAATAGGAAGGGTGAACAGAAGATAGCGTTAGCTACACAGCGCTTTCAGCCAACTGAAAGCACAGCTCTGGCTTGACCTGCATATCTAATACTTGTAAATATAGACTGTAGAAATCTCATTTTAGTTAGTTTTCTGGTGTTGCCGATAGTATATACTAAACACCTTTACAGAGTGTGGTTTAATTTCATTTCATTACTTCACTTTTGTTACTGAACATGTGCAGTTAGCAGAGCTATTAGACATTCAGATTGTACCCAACCGTGACAGAGTCTGCTGGGATTGGCTCCAGTTCCCCGTGACCCTAAACAGGAGAGTGGAACTGATCATGGAATGGAATTGAACTTTCATTCGGCCCAAAGCACGGATCGTCTGAACTGCCACTGTGTCATGGTAAAACTTTGTATATATAAACTGTAGAAATCTCACATTAGTTTTTTATTGTATTTTCTGTAAACACTTTTACAGAGCGCTGTTTAGTTTCCTGTTTAAATGATTACTCTGAACAGTTGAGAACAGACGGCGTTAGCAGAACAGAGCTTTTGGCTGATGCAGAGCGTGGAGCTCACCTGACGTACTTCAGTTGTTGTGGTCAAACTATGTAAATATTAAAAATGAAAATTTAGTTTTAATTTGCTATTCATTATGTTTCTGTACAGTGCCACCACAACACTGTTTTAGACTTAGGCTGTGAATCATCTACTCATATTGCTTGGAAAGATTTAACAACTTTATTTATGCGTGGTTTTTTGGGTTGTTTTCAAGTTCTTAATTTAATAAAATTTGTGCACAATTCAGGGCGGTGCAGTAGTGTAGTGGTTAACACGTCCACCTCACAGCAATTAGGTCCTGGGTTCCCAGGCTCGGGCGTTTTTGTGTGCATGTTTGCATGTTCTCCAGGTGATTGTGTGGGTTTCCTCCGGGTACTCCGGTTTCCTCCCACAGTCAAAAGACTTGGGGTAAAGATGTAAGTGTAAATGCTTGTGTGTGTGTTGGCCCTGTTAAGGATGTTTCCTCTGCATTCGCCTGGTGTCGGCTGGGATAGGCTCCAGCCACCCCGTGACCCTAATAGGATTAAGTGGCTCTGCAAGTACCTGAGTGAGAGTGTGCACAGTTGAAATTAACTATTCATTTTTTTCCTCCATATGTTACAGTGAACCTGAATGGGTATATTGTTATCTGTTAGAATATATTTTGTAACAGAACTGTTTCTGATCAGAACCATCACACTGGTCTTGGATTTTCCATGCACAGGCAGAAAAACTGTATTACATTCTCCAGGAAGCTTGAAAAAACCTATTAGCCAATTTCCTGAAGAAACAATATTCATTCATTCATTCATTCATTCATTTTCTGAACTGCTCATTCCTAATTAGGGTCGTGGGGAGGCTGGTGCCCATCTCAGCCGACTCTGGGCGAGGGCAGGGTACACCCTGGACAGCTCACCAGGCCATTGCAGGGCCATCAGTCACACAACCATTCACACTCACAACTAGAGGTGATTTGGAACAGCCAATTAGCCTACCGTGCAGGTTTTTGGACTGTGGGAGGAAACCGGAGTACCCGGAGGAAACCCACGCAATCACAGGGAGAACATGCAAACTCCACACAGAAACACCCGAGCTGGGAATCGAACCCAGGACCTTCTTGCTGTGAGGCGGACGTGCTAACCACTGCGCCACCGTACCGCCCTGAAGAAGCAATATAACTGTGTAAATAAATAAATGTTTTAAATGCAGGGCAAACATTTTTTATTGGTTGTTTTACTGTTTGCATAAATTCAGTAGAATGTTTTTGTTTTTTAGTAGATATGGATTTAACTGTTCAAATGTATAGAAACAATCAGACATACTGTATGGCCTGAGCTAAAAGTGTGTACCTATCAACAAGAGCCTTAATGAAGGACATTTTAATTAAATTTTAGAAACATTTTGTTACTAAACAAATGTCACTGAAAATCTATACCAAACAACTGCTGCCTTCTTAATATTCTTCAGTGATGTGGGTGAATGCAGAGGCTTGTTGGGGTATTTTGTTCAATGATAAAACTACCACATTGATCAGTGAAAATACTTTGAGATTATGAAATAAAAATGAAATTCAAGGCAATTCTACATCTTCTGGCAGAAATTATGGAGAAATGATAGAATGATACAGCTGATTTAAGTTTTTACCAATTAAACAAATCAAAGATTTGACGCAAAATTTTAAAATGCCTTTAGGACGTACCTGAAACATGGACCTTACAAAAAAAAATCAACAACAATATTCTCCAACAAGCTTCTCAAATAGCAGATCAAGGCTGTAAGATGAAGCTTGCCATAGAACTTTTTTTTAATTTGTTTTTTTTTATTTTTACCATTAATTTTCAATCAGATTGAGATCTGGACTGTTTGTTGCTAGGTCATTAAATTGATTTGCATTTTAACTCTCTTTACTCTGTGGGAAGATGCATTAACATCCTGATGAATTACATCATCATCAAACCTACTCTTTGTCAAAATAGACAAAAGTGTCCAAAATCTCAGTATATACCCCTGCACTGATTGTTGCAGTAATGATTTTAATCTCTCCTGGTCCTTTACCTGCCATGTAACCCCATATCATAAACTAGGGTGTCACTCATAGCATGCAAGGTCTGCCAAGGCACGAATGGATGATGCTGACAAGTGCACTGATTAACCTGAACATGCAGGTTTTTATTATAACTTGACATAGTATCTGATGAACATTCATTCTCACATTATTTGTATGTATTGACCTTAATGGATTGTTTTTAATATAGACCCATGTATGGATCACCTCCAAAATGTAATGTTCTCTTTATGTGTACCACAACCTACACTAGAAAATAAATCTCATTATAATCCATGAATAATTTTTAAGTTAAATTGCACACAAACCAATCCATGTGGCTGAGCTAACCAATGGTTGTTTTCTTTGGGCAGTCATCATTATGTTTCATTTAAACCATGTTTCATTTACATACTTCTTACAGTTCTGTCAAAAACACTGAATTTTTTTTCCACTCATTTGTTTTTCTGTAGATTTTCTATTTTAACGCCATTCTGCTTTGTTTTTTTCTACTTAGATGCTTTGATGTATGTGTTCCTTTTCTAAACTGTTTATGCCTCACTGGAAAAACACATCATGGTAAGGTCTGTGAGCACTCATCTATTTTAACTGCCGACTCATTTAAATTTGTAGATTTACATGTGTAGAAATTATAATTTCAAGGTGATTCCATTATTGTTTTCTAAGGACTGAATGATTAAATAATTTATTATTAAATAAAAAAATACACCATTAGTTGAAACAATTAAATTTCATTTTTTTGAGGTTTTTTTAAACAAAGCCAAATAAACAAAAAATGGTTTTGTGTACTATCTGTAATTAGCTGAACATTCTCTTAAGTGTAGTCCATATGGAGTTTCACATGAGTTTCCCTCGTTCTTCTTGCCAACAAGAAACTCAACCTAAAATCAGTTCAACTCAATTTCTATTCTACCATATATATATATATATGTATGTATGTATATATCCCACACTAAATGAATGGCACTTTCCTATTTGCACTCCCTACTCTGGTGGTATTGTTGTATCTATGTAATGTAGTTGTTACACATCAACTCCAGTCACAACTGCTGCATCAGGTATCAATCCATCTCTATGAGGGCAAGTGTTTTACATATATCCACTTAAATAAAATTTATCACTCATTAATAACCCATTCAGTAACTAATGTATGTATTGTTCTATTTTCTTCTTCTGTTTATTGTTGAGTTGTACTGAACCCACTAACTGGCTGCTGTGTGGTAATAAAACAGCTTGGCTCTAACTGAGTGTGTATGTACAGTGCTCTGCCCAGTGTTACTCCACAATCCTACACAGGACAATGTCCTTACTGAAGATTAATTAATTATTAACTTTATTTAAATGCTCTTGTTTTTGAGGTTTTGAATAAAAGTATATTAATTACACAATGTTTTTAAAGCTTCTATATAACAGTGTACTGTGTCATGTGCTGAAATCCAGTTTGAAGAAATAAATAATTCTTTAAAAATATGAGCATGGGTTAAGTGCTGCTCTTGTTCCAGTCTTTTGGTTGATCTAAAACTTTTCAGGAAAATAGTAAATATCAGTGTGCTTAGTTCATTAATTAACCCTCCTTAATTATTTGACTGAGCAGCAATCATTGTGACAATAAATACCAATCAGCCATAATATTAGAACCACTGACAGGTAAAGTGAATAACAGTAATAGAGTTTATTATAAAGATTAGGACAGTGGTGGTTCAGTGATTAATGCTCTGGGTTACTGATCAGAAAGTAAGCCCCAGTACCACCAAGCTGTCACTGTTGGGCCCTAGAGCAAGGGTCCTTAACCCTGAATTGTACATTTGTATAAATGGGATACAAAAGTTTAAGTTGCTCTAGAGAAAGCAGACTGCCAAATATCTTAAATGTAAATGACAGACATGCAATCTCAATTGTCAACAGGCACAATAAATTGCATATGGACTGGAGAATATCAAACTGTCAACTTAGCCATTAGCTAGCTGCACTGTGTGCTATCATTCTTAGCAGTTTTCAGAGAAGCATTCAGTGTTTCCTGGAAAAGATATACAGGAAACAAAAGGATAAAGAGTTTACAGCGTCCTGCGAGGTACTTCCTGCTCACTGAAAAGCGCTTCTTCATCACGGGAAGAGAAACAAACTGAAACTTACCAAAGCACTGAAAGATACGGATGAAGATGCATTGTTCAGAAACATGGCAAGTAACAACTGTTTTTTAAAAACAAAAATAAATTAATTTTAAAAAATAAAATTAATTAAGGAAAAAAAAGTAACAGCAAATAAAGTGAGTTAAAAACACACCACATTAAAATGATATAAAATAAAATACATATTAGCCTTGTTTGCTCGGTCTGTACAGAGAAATCCCAGCCCTGGTCTTTATACTCAGACCCTTTCTGTACAGACTTCAGGCTGAGATTTCTCTGTACAGACCTAATGCTTGGTTAATAAATAGTTCTGATCTCATTACAAGGGCATCTGTCATGCAGTGGGGTATGCAGTGGGGCAAGTGAACAGTCAGTGTTCAAAGATGATGTGGTGGAACTCTTATGAGATGTTCATGGTATGCAGTGGTATATAGCTACCAAATGTGGTCCAAGAAAAGACCCGGTGAACTGGTGAGAGTATCATGGGTAATCAAGGCTCACTGTTGTGTGGGGAATGAAGGCTAGCCCACCCATCCCATAGAAACACAAATTGTTGAGAAACACCGGGTGAAGACGGGGTATACCCTGAACAGCTCACCAGACTATTGAAGGGCCAACACACACACAACCATTGACACTCACACAATGGGACAATTTGGAACAGCTAATTATCCCACTGTGCATGTCTTTGAATTGTGGGAGGAAACCGGAGGGAATGTCTGCTCGCTGTCAGAGGTGGGCACCTTTTCCACTATCGCATGATAATCTGTAGCTTTTTCCCGATGCAATAGTTGGTCCACATGTCTCTGCCGGATATGGATATGTTGAGTTTAGACTTGGTATGAAACAGGACCAGTCTTTTGGACCACATTTGAAGACAGAGACTTAACAGCTTGGAAGACAGCTTAACTCAGGAGCTCTTTACTGAACGCGCATTTGCTTCACAACACAGAGCAGGACTATCAATCAATGGAAGTGTTGGCAGGTAGGCGGGCTTGACTCTCAATAGCCTTAAAGGTACAGTCCAGTTGGCCTTAATATATAACAAGTAGCCTTCTCTGTATCTGCCAATCTGCGTCATGTTGTGTCATGCTGTGGTCGTCACAGGCTTTACTTTTGTTTACTTAGCTATTCTAGTTTCTAGTTTAGCAATGTTTGTTTTCTGTTTTTAGTTAGCTGTCCATGCTCATGTCTTCCCTTTACATTTTTGTTCCTGTTCTTGTTTAGTTGCCAGCTCACTAATAAACTCCTCATCCTGCAACTGCGTCCAAGTCTACATCTCTACTTGTGACACAACCTTTGCATTTATTTCAGGAAAAGAAAAAGAAATTCAGTAAACATATCTAAATCCCTAAATTAAGGAATAAGACCAGTTCTGTTGTATAAGAGGAGGATGGACTACGATGACTCGGCTTATAAATCAGTTCAAATTTTCCAAGGCATTCTCTTTAAATGCTTTAAATGCACAGCCAACACTAAAGTAGCTCGTATGACTCAAGTGTGCTGTTTACTCCTGCAGGATTTAGTTCGCTGTTCTGCTGCCTTGTGATTGGCTGGTGAGATAATGCTGAAGTGTAATTTTGAGGAAGGCTCTGCATTTGTGCTGGTTTCCGCTGTTTAGGTGTTGCCTTTAAAGGAGTTTTGTGGGCGTCACCAAATGCAAATAGAATTGATTCTGTGTGTGCTGGCATTGTGCAGCACCTGGACTTTTTGTGTAGACTAGAAAAACACAAGCGAGAGAAAGAGAGAGAGAGAGAGAGAGAATAATTAGATGTGGGCATGATTGGTGTGTGTTGCCTGAGGAACATCTCTCGAGTCAGTTGTAATGAACTGTAAAACGAATGTATTTTATTTATTTTAAATGTCATGGATCAGCCACATTATTAAAAACATTATGACCACTGTCGGGTAAAGTTGGGTAAAGTGAAAAATATTGATTAGGATATATTACAAAGGAATGGCACAATCTGATTGGTACATTATCTCAGGATGATAAACCATTATTCCGACTGGACACTGCGTGGTCACTGAAGCTGATATCCTAGAAATTCAATAAAATGCCGTCTCAAAAATTACAAAGAAACTGGCCTCCACACTATTTATGTTAAATAGGTCTTTATTATGCCCTCGCCCAGAGCCGGCTGAGATGGGCGCCAGCCTCCCTGCGACCCTAATTAGGATTAAGCGGTTCAGAAAATTAATAAATGACATCTGTACATAATAATAGGCAGGCGTCTGCCCGTTTAAATCAATCCATGGTATATACCTCATTTAATGCAAAATTCTTCTGCATTAGTTGTTTCTTCAACATGACTCCTGCCCCTCTTTTTTTTTTTTTTTGCAGTACAATTTCACCACAAATTAGGTTGGAATAACAGTAGGGCATTTTGATGTTCATAGACATATACTACATATGCAAGCTTTTATTAAGTTTGGGTTTGTTTCCCCTTCAAGCCTCTCCTGTAGAAGCGTTGTTCAGCCCAGCACGGCTCTTTAAATATAATAAGCTGTTAATTTAAATAATTCATGACACAGAACATAATTGGAAATTTGCTAACATTTTCCAGGCTCAGCAGGTCTGGTTGTTGTTTTTATTGAACCTAATAAAAAATAAGCAATTTAACTAACAGAACCAAACTCTCCAAGTTAATCACCAATTATTTCAGCATCCCATCGATGTATTAGTTAATACTGATCAGTCAAATGAAAAGCAAAAACAAGGCTCAGGTTACAGCTGTAGAGTAGGGAAGAGTGTTTGCTCTCTGTATTATGCCAGGCTACAGTAGGATATTAAATCAGGTTGTGGTCTGTGGTATGTGGACATAACACACATACACACTCGCTGAATATCCCATTACAGATTTATTCCCATCTTTGCTGTCGTAAGTAATAAGCTGCACTCTTCTGGGAAGCCTTTAACGTGGCTGTGGGGATATGTGTTACAAGAGCATTAGTAAGATTGGTACTGATGTTGGGATGTTGAGGAGGTCTGGGGTGCAGTCTATGTTCCAGTCCATCAGTGCTCAGGGTTGAGGTCAGGGTTCTCTGCAGGACCCTTTCCTTTCCTCCAAAATTAACACATAATGGCTTCATGAAGCTCGCTCTATACACAGGAGCAGGGTCATGCTAGAACAATGTTTGGGTCTCTTAGTCCCATCCATCCATTAGCTGTACTGCTTATCCATCAGGGTCGGGGGAGGCTGGAGCTAATCCCATCTGATTTTGAGTGAAAGACGGAGTTACACTTTGAACAGGTCACCTGTCTGTTACAGGACTACCATTCACAATCAGATTCACACTTAGGGCAATTTAGAGTAGTCAGCTGACATAACGCCCAGTGGAAACTCACATAGGCATTAAGAGAACATGCCAACTCCATCCAGAAAGGTTCTTGGGGGACATTTGAACGTTTTTTTCTGAGAGATGACAGTGATAACCACCGAGCCGCCGCCCCATTAGATCCACTGAAGTGAAATTAAGACACATATTAAGAAATTTTACACAACTGTGTGCATCAAACTCTGTGGCAGCTGGTTGGGAATAAATGTGTGCGTTAATTTTTGGGTGGAAATGCTGAAAAATAAAGACAAACCGTTTAAATGGTCATTGTTTAAGTCATTAGTTCAATTGCCAAGCCATTTAATCCCACCAGGCTTGCGGGGACTCTGGGCAAAGACCGGGTACACCTCAAACAGTTCGCCAGACCATTGCAGGGCAACACACACACGCACAAAACTGTTCACACTCACACTTAGGGGCAGCTGATTAGCCTACTGTGTGGTTCTTTGGACTGTGGGAGAAAACTGGAGTAATCAGAAGAAACACATGCAAAATTCACACTCTAGGAGCCCAAGACTCAAAGCCAGGACATTCTTGCTGTGATGCCTGTCATGTTTTAATAAATACATTTAATTAAATCAATAGACAGTGATAGTTTTTAGACAAGTGTTTTGGTGTTTCATATTTACAATTTTATATTTCCTCACTTTTTATGATTGAGATAAACAAATTTACAGTAAAGGGTTGTATACAGAGAATGAGTCATTACTGCACAATAAACCCTGACAGTGATGTGAAGCGGAAAGGTCACGAATCACCCTGAAGGTGTTTGATTCATGATAAGGACATTACTGCACATATTATTAATAATGAAATAAATAATTAAATGAAGTACCGATTTAAAAGTAATTTTATTTATGCTTCCACTAATAATGTGGCCAATAGTGTACCTAAATAGTACGTGTCTAAAGAGTCCTTCAAAACAGCATAAATGGAGTAGCGTAATTAATAAAGTGGGTCAGTGTTTTGTTCCAGCACGCAGCCACCAATAAGAGAGCCACTTGTTTAAAAAAGTGACACAGGACATGCATAAGGGTATCATTAGTGGACAGTAGAACTTATTTTTGGCTATTAGATAAAGGCTTTTGTCAAACAAATGAAAAAACTGATTAAAAACACATCGGAGCATATAATTTGAACTAAACACTGACTCATTTTATTCCAATAAATATAGTCATGCTATGTCTCTGATGTCATTTCAAATGATTGTTAACATCCAGCAAAAATGCTACCATGGGCACTTAATGTTACAGATTCTGTACATGTTACATAATGTTAAAGCAGTTGTCTGTTATACAGAAATAAGAGACAGCAGCATGGCATAACTGACTAATCAGAATGGAGTATTCAGTAAATCAACGTAATAAACTATTTAAGTAAATACTATATGGGAACAGCACAATCTGATAATGTGTGAATGAAAATGACAGGGACTCCATTTGTCACGGGCACTTGAGCAGGCATCATAATCACACTTTAAAATAGAAAGAACTATTAAAAATAATTTTAGTTTGTTTTTCTTGTATTTCCTTATAGTATACAAAGGGGCATTAAAAATGCAACAATGAAATCATTCCATAATATCCATTCCATTCATTATTATGTTTAAACAAATCAGTTAATAATATTAAAGTTTCAGTTATTATATAACTGATATATTGAAATAATATTCAAATCAAGAATAGACATTTCAGACACAGACAGTGGCGAGTAAAAACACATTTCAGTGTTCTTCAGCGCCTGTGGTCTGTCAGGACCATACCAACATGGGCTCGGAACAACCGAATACCTACCGCACATTGTACCAGCACTGATATGATTGCGGAAAATACCAGGAACCTCAGCCGCTGTCAGTGTTGCTGGATGGAAACGGTTCCTCAGATGCATCACCCGGATACGACAGTCTTGTGTATGTGTAGTGACACGTGGCTGGCCAGGTCTTGGACGGTCTAGGATGGTTCCTGTCTATCTGTGGCGCGGCTGAAGGCGTACAACAGTTCAGCGATGTGCACCGAAGTATGCTGCTACCCTTGCAGCAGTCATTCCGGCACTCATCATGCCCAGGGCCTGGTCTCTGCTTGTGGCAGTCATGGCATCTTCACTTTTCACAAAAACTTTTTTTACCAGGCTAGGCCAGAGGTGCCACTTGACAACAAACAAACATGTTTTGATCTCATGCTCCAATTTGTGGATTAATCAAGGAGTGGCTAATGTATCAGACTTGTGATCATGCCACATGTTTATAAACATGTTTACATTTGTGCTTGTTATGTTTGTAATGCCTCTAAGTATATACAATCATTTTGAATTAATATGCAAGTAACTGAATTAATGTGCACCTTTACAGAGTCAGTGTTTGAGTAATATGTGGGCTAAATTCTGAATAAGAATCTGAAAAGCACATAAGGCACTCTGCTTTGTTAGCTGAACTCAAAGCTCACACGAAGTTTCTATTTTTTTTTTTAAGCTGGGGGTGGGGGGTGGGGGGTTGTTTCTTTTGGGGTTTTTTCCCCAATTTAGCCATATCCAACTCCCCCTGTCAAGTTTTGCCTGCCTATCACATATGAACAAGGGGAGGGGTATAAGCATCCACATGCCCCCACAGTGACACGCCATGCTGGAGGAGCGGCCTAATACACTTAAATCAATCAGTATCACCACCACCGAGGGGACTGTGCTCTTTTGTACGAATGAGCTTAAAGATGGTAGTAATCGCTTTAGCTAACAAGGAGGTGAGTGCAAATGTATGCCATCCCTTGCTCTCATGAGAGCTCAGCCAATTAACTCCCAAGGACTCATCAACAAGGATACAAACCTACCATTTTGATAGGTGATAGTCACGCACCTTGTTGAGCCCCACCTGAACAGTTTCTGTCTCCGATGAAATATGTAAATATGAACTATGAACATCTCATAGTTCGTGTTTCATGTAATTCTTTGTAGTTCATACTACATTTTTTAATTAAGAGTGCAAACCTTTACAGAAGTGGTTTTCCTAAATGTATGTGTAGTGTGAGCTAAAGTAAATCCACGTAACACTCATATAGCTGTCCACATTTACCAAAACACGTAATCCTCCTAGGGTTGCGGGGAGGCTGGATCCTATTCCACTGGACGGCTTGCCAGTCCGTCTCTGGGCCAACAGACACAGCCACACCTGTTAGAATAATGTGCATAATGTCACCTGGTAGCCGGAAGAAACCCATGCAAGTACAATGAGAACATGCGAACTCCACCCAGAAACAGCCTCACCAAGGCCAGGACATGAACCCAGTTCACACGTATTTCCTTTCATGGTGCATATCTGTTTAATAGTCTAAAATGTATACATCAATATTATATACATTATATATTTCTATTCAGATATGTACATTTAATCTATTCTGTGTAATATTTATTCAGTTGAATTCATCCGATGCCTTTTTACTGCCTGGATCATGTGTAGTATTTATATTGTTATACATGTAACATTTATATTGTTACTCAGCATGTGTGCACTACAATTACAGGACATTTACTGTATATTTGGAAGGTTTATTTAGTGCATAGGACCATGTGGGGGGTTTTATTTTGGTTGTTTTTTTTTGCATTGGATTTTTTTTTCATTGTTTCTATTAATATTTGATTGACACTTGTTCCCCTGTTCCTGACTACTGCTGTACTACTCCCAAATGTGGGATTAATAAAGTTTATACCTTATATTTAAAACACTCTGTAGTGCCTATTAACTCTGTAAATATAAACTAAAGAAATCTTGTTCTAGTTTGATTTTCATTATGTTTCTGCACAGCACTAAGACAACTCAGTAAAAGGTTACGCTTATACTCTGCTCCTGCTGGGAACAGGGAACTCACCTTCATACGTCAACAGAAAAATAAAAATGAAACAAAAATTGTAGTTTTTAGCGTTTACTTACTTTTTTTTTTTTTTTTTTTTTACTTACAAGGTCCAAAATGTCCAGGCCCGCATCACAAAAAAAAGCCCTGTTGCGACCTATTCTCACCTTTGTATCACCATTTCTGCCGACTTTAACTTTACTTCTGTTTGACTTCCGCAGATTCATTAAGACTATAAATCTAATTGTAATTTATAAACTTAATTTATAAAATAATCTTTCATGCGCCAGCTCGTCTCCAAACTATCTGAGCTATCCGTCCGCCGAGGGACCAGTGAATAATCTTTAGTTATATTCTCTCTCCCAAACGCACGGCTAGACCCATGTTAACGTCTGCATTATCTGGTGACTGTAACCCGGTCTGTTCCAACAGTGATTAAACTCGTAGCTGTTGGAGATTTAAGTTGATTTTCTCCTCTTATTTATTTTACACTCCGCTCTGTGCAGTTCTATTTGTTTGTGCTGTGTTTGATTTTAACACTCAGCATAGTGTTTACATGATACCCGTTTGTCTGAATGCTGCATGTTGATATGGAATATCTGGGTTCAGTTTGGGTTGGAGTGTAGATTATTCACCTCAGGCTCACTGAGATATTAACCAGTAGACCTCAAAACATTCCTCAATATCTACTGAGCCTTTGGTGAATAATTACTATAAAGCTTTGCTCTAATGAGACAATGGTTTTAGGTCAGAAAATCCTGGCGTTGACCATGTGATTGTTACTAGACCTTGTTAGAAAGCTGTTCTGTTCCCCCCACAATGCAGTACTGTACATAAGGAGGTTTTACCATTTTCAGTATATGAAATACTTTTCTTTAATTATGTGCACATATGAACAAGGTTGTGTCTAACACAATACATTTCTCTTCAAGACAACTGAGTGAAATCTAACTCAATAAAAGTCTGCAGTACAGTTGAGGAAAGCATTTTATTAAAGAAAAAATTTCAAATACAAGTGCTCACATTAAACAGCTTCTAATTGTTAGGAGTACAGATTAATGTAAAAATCAAACATCAAGGACATTACTAGAGTAGAAAATGAGTCTACAAGCTTGCTATAAGCTAAAACATTTACTCTAAGCAAAAGTGTTAGGGTCATTTGAGGGGGGTGTTATTTTATATACATGTTCTATCAGGGATGTACACATCTACCATCAAATAACAAGGTGCTGTACCCATCTACTGAAACTAAAATTAACAGCAAAATCCACAAGCGCAAGCTGGGGAAAACACCCACATTTGCAGGTTATCCCACATTTGCAGTTCAACAAACGTTAGTGTAGAACTCTTACACTTTAGCCCTCAGACAGGTGGATTTTATTCTCACCCGAGGTACCATATCTGAAATGGTTCACACTTCTCCTAAAATGATACAATACTAGCACATTTGTTGAAAGGGCACAAGGAACCATTCTAATTTTCAGAAGGAGTGAATCATTTAATCACTAACATTTAATTAAAAAAAAAAAAAAAAAAAAAAAGGACTTCAGTGATGAGAACTTTGTTGATTTAGTGAATTTAACATTATAATCAGGGCTTTTTAAGTGAGGGAAAAATCTAATAAATAATAAAAGAAGGGGATGTAGACGGTTAAAGTTTTCAAACAGAACACAGGAATAACAAACCTCACTGGAAGATTTTGACATTTTATTCCAGAGCTTTGAAGTTCGTTCATCAATCAAAAGAAAACTGTGAAACTTTAACAATGCTGTATTTGTTTTTGTGAAAACTGATGGAGTAATTTTGAAACTTTATACAAAACCTGTAACATAGTTCACATTCACGTTAACAACACTAATCATCAATTATTTGCAAATATTTTTTGTGAGGAATTTGGACGGACATGTCAACACCACAGTCTGACAAACGCAACAAAACATTGGCAACAAAAACAACCAGATTTACATTTAAATATTTCAGTTCACATGGGTCTGTAGTCTCATGGTCCAAAGATGTAACGTTAATTAATCTCGTTGAGTTTCTACTTGTTTAGTTTGTGTGCTGAAAAATAATGAAGCTGAATTTTTTAACGTCTGCACACTCATACTGGCATTCGACTCTTTATAACAGGAATATCTACAATGGTACTATCTAAACGAATGAAAATCCATTTTAAAACAGTAAGAATACCGGGTCAGAGTAAAATGAAGTAATCGTAACACCAGGTTCTAATATGACTGGACATCACATGACGAGGGGAGAATGAGAAAACATCAGATTAAGCAAAATCACTTTTATTGTTAGGCTGATTTCTAAAAGTCGTAGGAAATTTTCTTAATAAAGCAGGGATCAACTGATTACTGGCACTGCCAATAAGCTGTACAACACACTAGAAGTAAAAGGTTTTAGAGCACCTCCATTTTCCCAGTTTCCTGTTAAAGCATTGAACAACCAGCTGGAGGTAAAACAGAATTAATATACTTGTTCTGTTTGATCTAAATTTCTGACTCCTCGGTCACCTCCTTTTGCAGATTTTCCTGCTGAACACCCTTCTTTGGTGCAGAAGTTCACACAAATGTGTTGCACCTTTTGGTTGAAGTGGGTGGGGGTGTTCCAAAACTTTTGAATATTTTTTTCCTCCCCAAATATTGAAAAAGGAGCTTAAACTTGTTTTCCTGTTACGCATGGGTACGTTACATACCCATGATAACTTCTATAGTCTGCCTCATGGTCCCTGGATTGTTCAAAATGTGGATGACGCACACGAGAACATCTCACTAACACTTCTGTACTGTGTCTGCGTGGCCCACTCACAGCACTGCTGGATTGGGAGGAATGAGGACCACCTGTCGAATTCCCTTAAATTTTCATAATACAAAACATCACATGTACGACAAACAGATAGCAACTCCAAATATCAGTTATCAGTGTCAGAAATAGTATATACTGTATACACACTAATCAGCCATAACATGAAATCCATTCGGAGCACTGACAGCACTGACACTGGCTCCTGCAAAGGCGTGGAATAAAGTAGGCAGAAAGTTAACAGTCACCAAGAATCCGAAATCACTCACTCATTCACTACCCCTTATTCACTGAATAGGCAGTTAAACAAACAGGACTACACAGAAAGCTCATTGGTGACGTACCATGTATACACAACACTGCCGCTGACTTTTATTAAATTATAATTTGAGGCTTTGAATCGATTTCTTCTGCATTGTAACCAAGTTTTACTCAAATTTGTCTTATTTATATTTTTTATCTGTGTCCTTAACTATTTTTCTTTGTACTTGACAGTCCTTTTATAGTAAATTATACTGTTCAATTCCCCTCCCCCCAAGTTAAACACAATATTACTTACATTTACATGACAGACTATGGTTCCCCCACTTCTCTCTCTCCTTCTGTCAGGCATTTTTTCCAACAACCAAACGCAATGCATGATAAGTGCATATATGAGCATATTTAACATCCCCTTTCTCTGTGTTTTTGTTGAGGTACACATGCTACTTCTGAGAGATCAGTGATCCTGATCCTTTTGCTCTCTGAATTCTGTGATCCGTTCTGATGTGCTACTACTAGTTCTGATGATAGAAGCCCCTCGCTCCTGCTGATGACGTTCCATAAAGCCCTAAATTTTCCCTCAGAAACTGTGAAGATGACTTTTCACTGCTGGTGATATAAACTCTTTTACTGAAATTACTTGAACTACAATTCCCATTACAGTTATAAGATAACCAACTACAGTTCATGTTAAACTCTAGTGAAGTTTCTACTACATGGTTTGTATTTTTATCTGGTTTCACCGGTGAGTCTGGTTCTTCTTGAGGTGTCATCTGAGGTTTTTCTTGCTACTGTTGCCAGGGATGTTAGGGATGTATAGGATTTATAGAGAAATTTTAAATTCTTTATAAAAAATTTTTATTGCGTAAAGCTGCTTTGTGACAATTTAACTATAAAAAGCTACACTACACAAATAAAACTGAATTGAATATATACATTATTTGGTCAGTGACCATCGCTTGTCCACTACCTTTCGGAATGCATTATGGCATATACTGAGTGAACTATAGTATTCCCTCTATACATTCGGACACCATTAAAAAAGTGGTGAACTCCGAATATGGTGCACGACCTAGTGAGTAGTAAATGATTTCGGACATGGTCAGTTCCAAAAGTTGATGAGTTGGAAGCAGGTAAAATGAGCGAGTGTAAGAATCTGAGTGACTTTAACAAGTGCCACATTGTAGAGTGTTTCTGGTATCAGTGATAAATTCCTACCAAAGGTGGTCCAAGGAAGGACAACCAGTAGGCTATCGAGTGAGCCTTAATCGAGTTAGATTAATTCAAATTTGTGGTTTAGAAAGAGGTGAAAATTTTAAATTCACTTTAAAACTAGATAATTGAAACATGAAGTTTGCTAAATATTTTTATATGCATAAGCTTTACTTTAGGGGAGCTAAAAATTCTGCACCAGGCTGGAGCCCCTCCCACAGACCTAAAAAAAATGTTTTAATTCAAGAAATGTGTTAAACTTTATTAAATAATCTCTTTGCTTGAAAAATAAATAAATAATCAGAATTGTAAAATTGGGTGTAGGTTTTTTTTTTTTTTTTTTTTTTTTTTTTAAGGTAAATAAATAAAAATCAGAGATTTTATTTTTAGGCCATATTCCCCAGCCCAAGGCTCATCACTGTACATATGACTAGTAAAGGCTCATATGTTATGGCTGCTCTGTGTATATAACAGCATACATATATTTATTGAAAGGTGTTTATTATATTAGATATTCAACACTTTCTGTACCATGTCCACACTTTACAAAAACAGCAAGAAACTTGATATATATCAATATATATAAAAATGGAGCTGACGCTGTGCTACATAACCAATGATCTTAATACACTATTAAAAGATCGGAGTCTTGTTCTTCTATCAGTCACGACATCACACTGCTAAAAACTTTCTGATCACAATTAACACAATCGCAAGTATAAAAGACAGCCTTGTTCTCCAGTGTACGTCAGGTCAACAATTGACCTCAGGTTTACAACTGGCGTGAAGATGGGTATCTGTGAATAAAATGGATGGTTCTTAAGTTTTATTTAAAAAAATACAGGTTTTAATTTTGGAACCATTATACTGATGATCTCTCTCTCTCAACCCCTCTTTCTTTTAAGCAAACACAAAGATTTAATGTATTTTATCACAGGTTCCATACATCAACCATGTTTCAACACATCAAGGTGTTTTTTTTTTTAAATCATTTATTTAAAGATCCAGGGTTAGTGAGGCCGGACACTGCTGCGTGGACTCTGGATTTTATGGTTAACGGACAGCACAGGCTCAGGATACAGTGATAGTCGGTTGTTTTGCTGTCCAGTTATGAGAACATTAATCTGCATGTCATTTGTATTTGACAAATACTTCTATTGAAATTCAGACAAAAAAAAAAAAAAAACAAGAAAAAAAAGAAGGAAAAAAAACACCAAGGAAATAAAAAAAAAGCAATACCACAGACCCTGCACCAGTACTTTAACACAGTTTTCAACATAAAACCCATTTTTCACACATGCAGTTTTAACATACACCAAATACAGACTAGCGTGAGGTGATGTTCATTATCCATTACATTTTTGCCGTCCATATAAAAATTTTGCAGAATTACCGAATAGTCCTAAAGTAGCTTATTTCTGCAGCTAATAAATTTGTATAAATAATAAAAAACGCTCAGTGTACTAGACTTGCTCAGACCGCTAATCATGCAGATTAAAATTAAAATTCAGGTGAACTTCGGATTCTGTAAACATCAATGGGGATTTATTGATTTACGAAATTTATGAAGGCGGTGTAACATACAGTATGAAAATAAACATTTCTGTAGAAGACATGCAAAAGCACAAGAGCTGAGCAACAGAAAGAGAAAAAGAAATATATCTGCATTGCTAACCTTCGAGACAAGTCAAAACAATTTGTATGAAATCTGGTAAAAACTCATTCAAAAATATTTGTGCTCTATTCTACCCAAGGATTTACTTCTTTTTTTGGGATTTACCTCCTACCCTTGAGGACGAATTCTTTCTGCTGTTGTTCTCATGAACTTCGTCGAGCGGCGTATTGTCGAACTCGTCCTCACCAACCCGCTCTACATTGTCTGGTTTTGCAATGGCTCCAGCAGACAGAACAGGATTCTCTCCCATTGCAGTCCCGTGGTAATCATTATCATCACCATCATCGTAGTCGTCGTCGGCCTTTTGGTTGTAAGCGTCTGGCTTACTTGAATTCTTGGTCGAGGAAAATGCGTTACGGGGTCGTTTGGGTGACGGTTCATCGTTTTCCTTGCTCTTTCCTTCTTCCGCCGTTTGAATGGCTGCGAAGGCTTCAGACTTTTTAGGACGGCCCCTTTTACGAGGCGGGGTATCAACAGAGAGGGTACTGTTAGCCAGAACATGTTCAGCCTCCCCTCTGATGCTCTTGACCTTTCCTGATCCTGGAGGCCGGCCTCTCTTTCGAGGACTTCCGTTCGTCTCCTGTAGTAGACCCTTGGCCTTGTTCCCAGAACCTGGAGGACGTCCTCTCCTTTTGGGAATCCCGTCTATCTCTTGCTTTGTGAATTTTACCTTCGCCCCAGATCCTGGAGGTCGCCCTCTCTTCTTCGTAGTTCCGTTTGTTTCCCCTGAAATAACACTTAGCTTTCTTCCAGAGCCTGGGGGACGGCCCCGCTTTCGTGGGGTTCCGTTCGCATTCAGACTAACCTGCAGCTTGTTTCCAGAGCCTGGAGGTCGCCCCCTTTTTCCTGGAGTCCCTGCTAGTGGCCTTTTCAAAGGAGATGAACCTGATGGCCGTCCCCGTTTCTTCTTAAACGAGCCTCTTGGCCGACCCCTCCTTCGAGGACCGTCTCCACCAACCTCAGGGAGCTTCACATTTTTCAGGTTCCCGTCAAATCTGCCATTCCGTGAAGGCATGGATTCGTATTTACGTGGTCTACCCCGTCCCCTTTTCTCCTTTGGCATGTTTACAAGAGGGTGGATGCGTGGTCTCCCAAGAGGCTTTGTAAGTTTCCGCTTTTTGCTCAACCTTAAAATCCTCTCTGCTTCTTCCTCTGGGGTAAGCGGAATCTTTCTGGGTCTTCCTGGGATTCGAATCTTTTTTGGACGGCCACGCTTCTTGACTTTTGGCCTTATCACCATCTCAGGTGCAAAGAAATCCACTTTTTTGGAGGCCCTAGCATTGTGAGAAATCTCTTTCTCAGAAATTATTTTTTTCTTAACTGACCCTCGTGGTCTGCCTCTGCCACGTTTGCCTGAAATGGCACTTCCATTGGCCAGAGTATTGCTAGAGTCCTCCATCTGTTCAACTTCCATCACAATGTTTTTTAAGCCTTACTGAGGGTCTGGGACCTTCACTCAGGCTTGCCTTCTTCAACTGCTAAATTCTAAAAAAGGGAAAAAAACTTCAGCACCACTGAATATAACACTTACAAAAAATACAGCACTTCAGTCTTTAAAAGCACACTAACCATCATTTTATTGACACTAACCGCAAAAAAAAAAAAAATTCTACAGCCTTTATTGCCGAAGAAAAATTAAATATAATGTTTGTGGTTCCGGTTACCCGTCCAACCCTCCCAAAAATGGTCGGAGTCAAAAAAAAAATTTGCCCTACCTTGCTAGCAGAGTTGAATTTCATCTATTTTTCAGGGCTTTCAAATTAACCCGGCAGGATTTCTGTGTACCCGGGTCCTCTGCACCATCTACTCCTTTAGTTTTCAAAAGAAAAATATTTGCATATACACGCAATGTGCCTCCCACCATCTCGCACACGTGTCATATTACAAAAATATATTTGATCACTCGGTCGTTCCGGTGTTGGTGTACTTACTGTGCAAGCTGCTTTTCACAACAGACAGAGCAAAGTACGCTACGAAGAATGTGTGTTAAAAAATATGATATAATATGCTAAACTGAATATCTGAAAGTGTTCCAGTTTAGCAAGCCACTGTAATTATTAGAATTCTATACTAATTATATAATATATATAGGACTATATAGACCACAGGTGTCAATCTCAAGGCCAACAGATTTTATATGGCCCGTGAGTGCTTTCCAAGTATATAATTATTGTAGATTCTTCGCATCAACCGTTACCATGAAAATAATTTATTGTCCAACCACTAGGTGGCAGCAAACCTATTTCGAGTGTCAAATTTTATAGCTCAAGAAAGATGGTAAGCTAGCATGTTGCTATCAAGCATTGTCAAAAAAGAAAACTAAATAAAGTTAAATAAGACAGATCATAAACTCTATCTCAAAACTAAACTAATCATTTTGCCATGCAGGTTTCATGGTTGCCCTTTTCGACTAGACTCTCCTGCCCTTGATGACCTAAAATTTAGTGATGTGGCCCTCAGTAAAAATGAGTTTGACAACCCTGCTATAGACCAATCTGTGTTTAATTCAGTGACTTACAAATTCACATAACACACTGTACAGGTATATCATGTGTCTAAATGGGGAATTGTCACCCAAAACATTTTCATATTTTTTAGGATTTCCATTTGTTGAAAGTTCTTTGTCTTTTTGAGCTTCTGCCACTAGAGCCAACCATCAGTGGTGCTTCTACAGTGCACATAATATATTGGAATGGCAGCCAACACTGGTCTTTTCAGTTTTCTGAAGAAAATTGGTTTCTTTTGTGTTGTTTCATAAAGTTAACATTCATATCTTAATCCTTATCATCTCTCTGCAAGGTGCTCCCAATACAGTGTCATACAAGCACTCAATATAGATTCCAGGTTGGAAAATTTCAGTGTTGGAAAAGTGGCAGGCTCATCTTGTCTCTGCTTGCTGGATGACTATTCAATCTCTGAATGTTAACTAAAGTGTGCATAGTGTCTACTGCTACTCTCCTCATTTCCATTTTATTAGCAAAAAGCGGTATGAAAGAATGGTGTAAATTCACACAAAGAATAGTTACATCTTTGGACATTTGAGTTCTGACATTAATTAATTCATGTTACATGGGGTAAAAGATTCACTCGTTAAAAAAGGACAACAATCAAAAAAATGCTGACCTACGGATCTTTTTTTAAATGTATTTATTCATTCATTCAATTAAGTAATTAATTAATTAATAGATTTTTATTTGTTTGTTTATTAAATTTTTTTTGTGCCTGTTAGGCGAAACAGCATTTTTGTTTTAGGGCTAATACATCGCGGATGTGCTGCGTCACTTTTGATTCCGACACTCAAAATTTAATTCTTATATGAACGCTGATCAGATTAAACGGGATTAAATATAATTTATTTAATATAAATAATTCTATTTATAATTTAATAGAAAAATCTAGAAATTTAACTCTTGAATGATCTTCATTTAATGTTTAATCAATAATTGACTCTTCGTCCGCTGTGTGTGTAGAGATTAAGTATGGAGGATCATTAAGGACAAAAATGTTCAATAATTTGTAAATAAAATCTTTGTAAGAGTCTCAAATTTATTTTATTAACTTTACATTTACAGCATTTAGCAGACACTCTTATCCAAAGTGACTTACAGAAGTGCTTTAGTCATTATCAGCGAATATATTCTTATACTGGTTTGTCAGGACACAGACTAAGTATACCATCAGTCAAAAACTCAAAAAAAGGTGTTGTGTGCAGGTTTTTGTGTGCAAAAAAAAAAAAAAACAGTGGTAGTCTAAGTACTGCCGAAAAAGATAGGTTTTCCGCCGTCGTTTGAAGATACCCAGTGACTCAGCTGTCCGAACATCCCCAGGAAGAATAATTGTACAAAATGAATAAAAATATGTAAATAGTATTAATTCTATTAATTTTATATTATTTTAATTGACGTGATAAAGACAGCAAAGTCTCCTTTCAATGATGTTCTTTATTTTAAAGTCATAACTGCAGCAGCGCACTTTGTTACTGTTTACACTCAAAGTTTACCAGCAAAACCTGAGTCTATGTACAATACTATTAATTCATTTATTTATTTGTATTTCCTAATGGATATTTTAACAAACAGCAACGGATAACATACAGGGGGCACACACCTCTTCCTCTCGCCAGTTAAAAACAATGACGCAGTTTGCAAAAAGAAATGAGGTCATGTTTACGTGATACAGAGCGAGGTACCAGGTAAAAAGCACCAGGTAAAAAGGGGACGTTAGAGGTGTGAACACAAAAAACTTCCCCTCAGGTCCAAAAGTACTATTCAGATGAACGTTTCTGGATTCTTTCTTTTCAAAATCACGTGATCTTCAGAAATCAGGAATTTTATGAACAGACAGTAATCAGTCTCGATGTAGTTTTTAATCGCACCGCACGGCGCACTGAGTTTTGTTGCCTGATCAAACCTTACCTACACTTCATCTTTTCCCAAGTATTGTGGGTGTGAACTTTGGCTCTAAGGGTTTTTCCTTCAAACACGTTTAACCTTAATCACATTCCACTAATCTAAAAATATACATTAAATACACACATGGTTTTAAATATTTTAAGTGAATATGAATTAAGCAACCTGTCGCTGATAAAACATAAGCCCTCACCCTGCATGGATACGCACTGATGATCTACACACCGGGGTTCCTATCATAACCATTGAATGACTATGTTATATGTGTATTAGTGATACATTTAACTGAAAAGATGACTCATCAGGTCAATCTGTTATTTCCTGCCATCTAGAAGAGAATGACTGCGGCTAAACGATAAGCTGATGGAGTATAACTTCCTGAAAGATATTAACAACATGCACGCAGTTTGTGTTGGGTAGTAGAAGTAAAACCTTACACAAGTTCATGAACTGACTAACGCCCGGCTCTTCTCTTCACATCAACAACAATCACTGGTTTCTGACTCAAACCAACCCCAGAATAACCAGTAAATTACACAAATCTTTGAAATCCCATTGTTATCATTATTATTTTTGCTGTTCATTCATTCATTCATCTTCTGAACCGCTTATTCCTAATTAGGGTCGCGGGGAGGCTGGCGCCCATCTCAGCCGA
>JAOUQZ010000012.1:10320342-10334141 GCA_028564935.1 Neosilurus hyrtlii
ATATATATATATATATATATATATATATATATATATATATATATATATATATATATACACACACACACACATACACATACACACACGTACTTATACACACAAAAAGAATAATTATAAAAAAAAAATTTTCATTAATTTAAAGCCAATGTAGTGACCGTGCCAGCATGCAAAACATTTGGAACAAGTGAGTGATTGTGAAAAGTGGCGAGCATCAGCAGCAACCTCAGGCCTACCCAGAGGATGGCAGAGGAAAGCCCCAGCCAGAGTTCCTCGTGGCCATGGGGTAGAGGCCCTAGGCACCCCTCCCCACGAACTCCCACTCACACGTCCACTATACAACCACCCCTCCCACCATGCCCTGCGGGGGACAGCCCTGGCAGACCGGAGAATGAGCCCCAAATCCGGTCCCCACCACCACCACCCAACCCCCCAGGCACGGCAGACCAGGCACCCCCCAGGGCCAGCAGCCCCCCATCAGCGCAACCAACCCAGGTCCCAGCCCCGGGGACAACCACTCCCCCCGGCAGCACCCAGGGGAACAGGGGCGTGAGAGGTCCCCATTACCCTTACCCTCCCCGCTCTTGACTGTGTGCTGATTGCAATTAAAATTGAGGGGCAATGTTGTGATCATGTTTTATAGGGACATAAGATGGAATCGGGTTTTTTAGCTGACAGATTATAGTATTTTTACGCCGACTAAACTAGACATTAAAACATTACTCAGGTAATATAAACTTGAAAGGAAAGCTCTAAGATTTTGAGAGTTGCGCTACTTTTCCATTCAAAATTGTGGCACTATTCTGCAGGTTTAATTCATGTTCTCTGGAAAAATCAGTGGAAGCAGTAGATAATTCTTTTTGATTACCAAAATAATCTAAAGTACTGATATCAAAAATTCAGTGATCAGCATTTTTAGCTGTCAGGGCAGTTAGTCAGTTTTTTTTTTTTTTAATATATGAAGGGATAAAATAATTATTTTTAAAAATCCAGAATTTGTTCCAGATTAATCTTCAAAACCCTCTTCAAAGTCCCATCTCTGGTACAAATTTCATAAAAATCTATTGCTAACAAGCAAACAAACCCACGGTAAGATGTTGAGTTTGTGAAAGAGATAATAAGGTAAATTGATTTTGTTTAAACTGGTTCTTTATTACATTTTAAACATTATAAATAAAAAAGTGCATACAAAAACACATTGCAAATATTCGTACAACTATATACAAAAATTACTATTGTGCTAAATGACACGGAAGCAGTTCCTCGAGTGAAATTAAGGACTCAATCCTTATTCTTCATTCTGCGAATAAACAAACAAAATAAACATTCTGTACACAAATACAACTTGGGACCTGAAGTCTGTTGAAAGAATAATAATAACAATAACAACCTGCAGTCACATTGCATACATTAAATGCTAGTGTAGAACGTTAGCGGAGGTTCACGCTACTGTTCATGGTGTTTCACTAGCCGTCACTGGTCATGAACCACTGAGGTAGTAGACTTTCCAAGTCCCCTGGTATTATTTACTGAAAGAGAGAATTTATTCCGGGAAACACTCAGAACTGTAGGAAGGACACTTCTCTCTTCAGGTTACGTGATTGACCACTCTAGCTGTATGCTTGCACTCGTCTTATAAATCGCTGTGATTGTGTTGGTTACAGCTGGAAGATTTCACAACTTCGGCTATACATGTTTACAACATTAAGGATTGGGGTTGGAGGGGTGATGTGGGGGAGACTCTCCAAAAGCACAATGAAAAAAATGTATAAAAACTAGATCTTTGTTTAAAATTTTAAAATAACTTCCATTTAAATACAACCTGTGATTTATCTTAGACATCCAAAAAGGGGTAAAAGAACAAAAACATATTAATGTTAACTTCAACTGTACAAGTACATGAGCGTAGGAAGCTGAAGAAAGTTTTCAAAGATGGTTAGATCTCCGTTTTCAACCCGAGAGCAGTGACGTGTACGCGTATACAGATACAGGGGAGTAATAGCAGTGAAAATGACCTTCAAGAGACACAATGATAAGGTGCGGGCAGCGGATTCTTCTGCTCCAGGGATTTAATAATAAAATTATTATTATTAAAAAATCAGTAGCAAGGACACATTTCAAAGATAAAATACTGATTTATTCTGTTGGTGTACGGCGGTCCAGCATGACGGCTGGGAGCGCTCTGTAACCGGGACTGGAACAAGGTTACTGGTTTCTGGCCAAGATGAAGTATGGCTTTCAAGATACAAATGTAGGATTTTCTGCATCTAAGAATGGAATCAGAAAACTGAATGCGCTCAGGTTGAGTAAATAGTGATGCGATCAAGTTAAGCGCACACTTCGCTAGCTTTCACGTATCAGGAGGGTAAACGTGAGTGAGGGCTTCCTCCAAGCCAGCTTCATCTTGTGCTACTCAAGCACGAAAGCTTCAAAATTCAAATTCATACAAGATCGTTCAGTCTCTCGGATGGACATGGGACATGCTTATTCTCCTCCCAACCTGACGGGCTTAAAAAAAATAATCGTAATAATAAAAAAAAATAAAAAAAAGATTCCATCTATAACTCTAACTCATAACTATGGCATAGTTGCATCGTGTCTTTACTGGACTAATCCCATCCTAAAATCAGAACGGATTTCTCAGACATGAATGATCAAATCTCTTCTTCCATCTGGTCCACGTACAGCTGTTTCACTTGAGCTGTAATATCTCTCTGGTTTATTCAGTTTTTAAATTTTTTTGTTTAAAATCCTCCTAGTTGAGAAAGCGCCTACATCGCCTAGCACCACAGTTACAGCGCAGCTTGTTGCTGGCATCTTCAATGGGGAATTTATAGTCGTAGGTGAGCTCTTCCCCGCGGTAGATTTTCCTCAGTGCAAATATGACGATGTGCTTCTGGCCTTCAACGTTAATGACCCGCGAGTAACAGTTCGGTTCACACGAGTGGTTAATGAAGCGCGCTGCATTGCCGTGCATGGTGGCGTCCACCACGTCAAAGTCATCGATGCGAAACATGTAGCAGCCGATGCCCTAAAGGGAGCAAGATGGAAAAACATATAATAAAACCTGTATATAAAGAAAGAAGAAAGATAAAGAAGGATAGATGTACACAGAGTACACACCTTACTGCTGTAATAGTTCTCACGCTTGTCAGTCAGGACTGATCGAATGACATTACCAGCGTATTCGATCACCATCTCTCCGGCATCAATGTTGCGTTTGCAGAAAAGGCCACGCCCATGAATAGCAGATCTACAAAAATGAAATAAAATAAAAAGGTCACAGAGACGTAACTGTAGCACAATCTTAACCGAGTTCATATTTCATCATGAGTCCGGATCAGAGATCCGGTTCTTTACCGATAAACTCCAACAGCTTCTTTCGAAGTCTTCTCAAGATGTCGGAATCGCATCGCCATCGGCAACTCCATGCTGGTGGCACGTCTGAAATATTGCAGAATTGAATACATGTGTTTGTGTGCGTATGTAAGGAGACTGTTTAATCTGTCCATAAGACAAAGATATGCTCAATACGATATAATAACCAACCTGCTGCAGTTGAGCTTGATGTCATCCTCATCTTCATCACACGGCCTGCTTTCAGGAAGCTGACGATGTTGGGAGGCCAAGAAATTAAACATGTCAAATGTGTTTTTCCTGAAATATCAGAAACAAGCATTCATTATTATTAACCCCAAAATAATAGAGAGAGAGAAAAGAAACAGGAAAATGAGAATGAGAGAAAAGGGAAGAGAAAGAACAAGAAGACAAGGAGCAGAAAGAGGAGAGGAGAATTAAAAAGAAGAGAATGAGAGAGATGAGAAACAAAGAGAAGGGAATCAGAGAAAGGAGACGGGATGAGAAAAGGAAGAGAAGGAGAGAGAGAAAAGGAGAAGAGAAAGAGCGAAAAGAGAAGAGAATGAAAGTGAAAAGACGCAAAGAGATAAAAAGAGAAGATAAGAGAATGAGAAGAAGGGTGAACTAGGTTGCATATTTTGTACATTTTCTAATGAATCTATAAACTTGAATATAAAACTAATCAATGTACATTTTCAGAATAAAGTTATACATTTTCAACTAAAATAGCTGTTGTATTTAATTTAAAAAAATAGTTATGTCTATCAAAGTGTTTTAGTATTTTTACATTATTAGTAATATCAGTGATCAGAAATCACAGACTTTTTATATCGTTATCGGGGTGATGATAATCACGTCGTATTGTTTGAGCCCTCGGGCGGTTCAACACCATTTTGCAGAGAAACAGTATTAAGCTAATAAAGAAAAACGAACTCTTTTTCCTCGATACCTGGTGTAAACCTCGGCACGAGCACAGCCACTAGGATTTATCGGGAGCTCTTCCTCAAATTTGTCTTGTTGGTGGAAACGGAAGTGGTGGTTGCAGCAATGCGAGGCCCCCTGCAGCTGCTCCAGCAAGAACAGAACAGCATCATGAACGACACCCAGTACCCTGGCACTGCTCATTCTCCCCAGGGGCAACTGCTCAAGCCTGTAGACCATCCGGGCCTCCTGAACTCCATCCACCACCGCCTTCCAAGCCACTGAAACAGTCAAGAAAGGAGAAAATGGCAGATTAAATACTCGTTTATACATACCATTTATAAATGAAATTGAGCCAGTCAGGAGATAGGCCGTTACCCTCTATGCTTTCTGCCTCCACACTGAATCCATCATCACTAGTAATTCTGAACCACAGGTGAGGTTTATCCTGACCGGAACCCCCATCCTGGTCATTTTTAAACGGTGATGATAAATCCTCCTCGTCTGAACTCCATCCTGGGATGAAAGTGGGATGGATGGTTTCACTCAGGAACACTCAAGAGTAAATAATCAACAATATAAAGTTGTTTCAGCTTTACCTGAACAAGGGCCCCAGTCAGCCAAGTTGCTGTTTCGGGAGCTGGTCCATGCATGATTAGTGTCATTGTTGTTGTTCCTTGTCTGCTCCTCACAGGTCTCACCTTCCTTTGGACTCAGTCTACAAAAAAACAAAGCAAATAACTTAGTAGCAAATAACTTAGTAAGTCTGGAGATGTAAACTTTGAAGCGTGTAAAAGTATGTATAATTTAATAACCAACCTTCTTGTGTCAGATTCTTTGGCTTCGGTACTCTTTTGTTCACAAAGATCCTGAACGTTTGGTTGTTTCATATGCAGCACCTCCTTAACACTTGGGGCTTTAATACGAACGCCGAGTGATCTATGATTCAGGAAAGACGTTACAGTGTGAGTGGTTTCAAAAACAAGAAAACTGTGAATGTTTAATTCCAGGAAATATTGACTAACCTGTTGATCTCCTCCTGAGAGCTGAGAACTGTCGGTTCTGTTGACGTGGTCTTGTTTTGTTTGAAATGTGTTCGTTCGGATACAGATGACACCCTCTTGACCCTGACCTGAGGCCTTGAATGGGACAGGACGCTGGGCTTGATTTGCGTTCTGTGAAATGGTTTAACCAAATCAGCAGCCTTGGGAGACTGTAGCTTATTAAGGTAAGGCGGGTGGACCGGAACGTGGGACGGGCTCGGCATGTCCCTGTGACTTGCCATGGCTCTCTCGATGATTGCCTGCGCGTCCTCTCCTTGGGTCTTTTCTACCACTAATGCACTTGGCACGGATAAGTTCTTGAATTTTATGCCACCATGTTCTCTGCTGGGTATACCGCAGCTGTTCATCTGCATTTCCGGAGATATTTTAGGTAGCCTCCTGATTAAAACTTTAGTAGAAGGTGGTGCACCATTGGTGTACGATACGACATGTGTGGTTGGAGCTTGGCTAGGGCTTGCTTGTGATACTGAAGTCACCATGACTCTGGGAACAGTTCTCTGAACGAGGTTATTACTATGGAGGATTTTAGCAATCTGGCTAATCTGGCTGTAAGACTGTGAGGTAGTACACGGTATTTGGAAACTATTGGTCTGTGGGTCTTTAATTAAAATTTGTCCAGAGCGGTTAACGAGTAAAACTTGCGGGCTAGACAGTGGAGTAGTCACATTTGTTTTTGTAGAGGTAGGAAAGCGGATTGCAAAAGGTTGGCCCTTTTTTGCATCCTTGAGCTGAGAGGCCAGACCATTAATTAAAACTGGAGAGGAAGTGAGCACATGGTTTCTTTGTGGCAAAACTGAGCGGGCAGGTGGAGTGGAAACAGTGGTACCAGGTAACGACAGAGGCAGTGACGTAACTGCAGGTACAGCCATGCGGATTACTCGGTGGGTAACAGGCTGTGGGATGATGAGATGTCTGGACTGGGCTGAACCAGAGATAATTCTCACTTTTCCAACACTACTCAAAGTAGCTGTTTCCGGAACAACACTCTGCTCTGGACCTTTCTCATTGCTGTTCAACGCTGAGGAGTCACACATATCGACCAGGCTTCCAGAGACCGCATCATCAGCCGGATTCAGCACCACCTCATTCAAGTGATTCAGTGGCTCACTGTCCATTAAAACTTCCTCATGTGCAGAAAATTGATCACTTCTCGAGTCCAACGCAGGAGACGCCGCCACCACACATTGTACACCAGCTGCAGGTGTCTGCTGTATATCCTGCACAACTAAATCCTTCCCGGATGGACCTTCTTGTGGTGTAAATACCTTAGCGACGGAGTCGACAATCATGTTGTCACTCTTCTGTAACAAACCCGATCCCTGATATTTTTCCAGTGTACTTGGCTCTAATTTGGTCCCAGCGGGCTCTGCTTTGCCAGTGCAGATTAGCGTGCTTCCCGAGGGTAATCCCACAGAAGTGCCCTGTGATGTATTCTGACCATTATAAGCATTCTCTTCATTTTGAGAATTATCCTCTCCACTGGCTTCACCTGCATCACTTTCCGAATTGTTGTCTGCTCCATCCAGCTGAGAGATGGTCTGCGAGGTAGGAAGGAGGGTTAACCCTGTCTGCGCAGAGTCCTTAGCGGAATCACAAACCAGCACTGTGCGAGAGAAATTAAAGTAATGATCAGAGCCTTCATGATTTAACTCGTGCTCTATTTCTTCTTCCGCAGCTAAAAGGCCAGGAAAGTTGTTTATTCTGGAACTACATCTACTGCCAGCTGTGCCCGGTACCTGACGTTCATCAACCAAGCCACTGCCTTCAGTCAATAACCCCTGTCTCTGCTCTGCCACTTCCGCTCCACTGCCATGCTGGCCAAAGTGCAAGGCAACATTCTCATTGAGCAAGGCCTCATCAAATTCAAGTTTTTCATTCAACACAGAGGCAACAGCTACGTCTGAGTCTGTATCAAACGGTGCTGACAGCAAGTCTTGGTCTGATGACAGCGGCACAGAATCACCATCACTAATAACTGCAATCATGGAGACATCCTGCTCAGGCATTCCAGCAGCATCTTCAGGCTCTAAAGATGCAGAGAAATCTTGAGGCACTTCTGCAGACTCTTGTGGGGTAACCTTAAAATGCTGCTGAATCTTTGGAGAGTGACATGGCGACAAGACGAATGTCGAAGGTGGGCTTGCAACTGTGCTTTCCCGAGGGGAGTATGCTGAAGTAGCACCAGATGGGGAGGAAGGAGGGCGGCCCCTTCGACGAGGTGGCGGAGAGGTCAGTGGGTGTTCATGAGTGCCAACTGGAGAGACAGGGGAGCTAAATGAGAGTGATCTAGGATGGAGAGCAACTCCTGAACTTAATTTGATTGACCCAGTGGGGGACGTATGGGACGGTGAGACATTCCGGCTGCGCAAGGAAAGTCTTCGTGAACGCCTCGTCTCATCAAGATCACTAAGTGTCAGGATGTGATGAGAAGACGAAACTGTAGTCCCTATGGATAGAAATACGTGTTTGTACATCTACACATAAAATATTTTTATTTTACTTTTAGTTTGAGGGAAAACACACCTGGTGAAGGCAATGGCCTGAATGTCCCACCAGCTGGTCTCCTGTTATGAGGGTATGCAGTGGTTTTAGAGTCCAGTTTGGAGTTGGGAGATGGAGTGCTGGGGATGTGCTTCATGGCAAGATCATCTTCTGTAGTGTCCATATCTAAGAAATAATTATTTTTAATAGACTTTAATTATTTTTAAGTCTTTGAAGGCATTTCAGTTCTTTCCGTTGAATCTTTGTGAAAACTGCTCAAGTGGTTAAGAAAAAATTTCTTCCCAATTTGGTGTCTAGCGCCACAGTCTTAAACTTCTTTATTATGTCTTTACAATCCACTTCTTTCATGTATAAAAGCCCATATTTCACCAACTATTCCTTACAATAACCCTCTGATGGTACTGAGTATTATGTGCTAGCAGCTGTATTGGAAAGACATTTCTTCTAATCTTTACAGCTTCCAACTAAATACATAATATTGTACAAGATATAAAAATTTGTCTGCAAACATGGCCATGATGGTACCAGACTCCCAGGTGCTTGTCATGATGAATAATTATCATATTAAAAGAATCAGACACCTTCAAGATGTTCAAATTACAAATAATAAAAAGTGTAAGTGCTACTAAAAATTCTTGAGGCCCAAGTAATGTTTTTAATACACAAGTGAGCTATTTCACCTCGTTCACCAAATGGTCAGAAAACAGTGTGTTATCAACCCTATAGTGAAAAATCTGAGCCTCCTGTAGGATTGAAACATAATGGGATGCAATTATTGCATCCCATTATGTCATTTGCATCTGGTAATGTACCCACCCACCTTACATAGCTTTGTGATCCCTATGTACGGGAGATGTCCTTAAACCATGATGTTTCACTTTCATACATGACTGGCTCTTCGGTGAACTCTGGGTCCTGCAATTTTCTAGATGGTCATTAACAACTTTGGCCCCGTAGCGATATGATATTTAATTAATAATTCATCATAAATATCTTTTTTTTTTCTCCATGTTTCTGCTAATAACAGTTTCCACATGTTCAGGCCTTGGTAAGCATGTCATGGTGTTCTAGCTGTGTCTTGTACAGGTCCTGGATGGTGGATGGAGACCATTGTAAGAAATATGATGTACAGTTGATGCTGAAGCAGACAATGCAAGATATGAGTCCTAATGGAGCTTTTGAGGGAGTCATAAGGAGGAACTACAACTTTTTGTAGACGGTTGTTTTGTGAGTAGTTTTTCTTGCATGACCAAGCTTACCTATGTATACCAAGGGTGTCTGAAATTTCTTACTACTGCTTGCAAATTATTTTCATTTGCTTTTAGGAGACCTTGAAGGTTTCTTCCGTTTTTGCAAAAAGATTTTATAAACTGCCTGAAAGCTGCTTTAATACCGGTATTTTATGTATAGTTAGCTAATCAACACTTTTCATTATTTATTAATAACTTTAATAATTACATCTTACTAATTATATTTTACTAATTTTTACTAATAACTTTGAGACAGAATTTGATGTTACATGATTGCGACAAGACTTTTGTCCAGCCTAGAATGGATATGTTCATCTTTAATTGGATATAAAAAGAATAAACAAATGTACAATTTCCTGTTGCTTTCACTAAACAATCTGTATACCTGGAGAATTAATGTAAGTCAGACTTGATGAAAATTGATAATAGGTTGGTGAGATATGGGCTTTTAAACATGAATGTCCACATGTGCAACAAGACTTTTGTTGATGACTGTATACTTATTCTCAAATAATAATGTGCAGAAGGCAAGGTTGATGTTACTGAAGAGTCTCTAAGATGGAACATTGAGGGGAATATTCAATTCAGTGATAGCCACCAAGCTTGAGTTGTGTAGCTGTTAATTTTTAGTTCTGGTATACCCTACACATGAACATCAACACAAATATAACGCACTACAACATGATTTTTATGGTTTAGGAACTAGCCGAAAAACAGGTCTCCAATCCTGATAAGCTATCATAAGTGGAGGTGCAGCTGGCAGGGAAGACACCTTTCTAACCAAACCTCTTAGTGTTAGGGATAGTATCTACTACACCAACACAATAGAAAAACTAAATAAAACAAGATTATAAATTATTTTTCCATTTTAAAGACAGACAATGACTACGACATCCCAATTATAGCTGGCAATACATCATTTGAGAGTGTTAAGAATTAATGTGTTTGGTTCAAGCACCAGAGGGAAAGGGGTACGTGGAGATAGTATTTTGTCCAGAGGATTTTCTTACTGCCAAACATGCAAAGAAAACTAACTACAACTAGGCCACTGTAAGAGTGCCAAACCCTGCCAACTTTACTGCCATCTACTGGAATTATACAGTGTGATGCTACTCTTCCACCAAGTTTTACAGAAACTGGGTCAGTATGTTTTGCACAAAGCTCCTTACAGTGATACAAACAGCATCAGAACGATCCCCTCTTAGGTGACAATGATGTCTCACCTTCACCTTGTTTTGGGCTGTGTGCGATAGTGCAGTTCTCCTCCTGGTTTTGTGTAAGATGTGTTTTACTCGATGAAGTGTTTATATCCATCACTAGGCAGGTGTATCTGCATGGCTTTCGTGGGTCGACCGTGCTCCAGTACCACCTAGTGCACCTAAGAACAACAATAATGTCCTTCTGAAAACTACAGCTAACTTTCAAGACATTTCTAGCAGCGACTTAATGAAATGAGTGCCTTAAAGGGTCTCTGAATGACTTTAATACACAAACCCTTTCACATGAAAAATGGGCTGAATTACTCAAATATACAGTAATGTGTAATTTTATTTGACATTACTGAACAGCTGTTTTGCATCTTGGATGGCATGTGCAATACATACACATGGTAGTTCCTGCTGAAGTAATATAATACACCACTTACTGGTAACCCACAGGATATAATTTTCCTGCGTTTGCAGATAACTCTGTCAGCACACCCAACCTGTGTATCTGTAAAGAGCCTAAAAATAGACAAATAAAATAAATGAAAAAGGTTATGATGTGTTCAGGTAGCTCAGAAACATTTATCTAATGCACTTAAGGTGCTACAGGTTTATTTGACTAGCGTGTTCCTGTCAGAGGAAGTGCTGTATGATATAATTAAGGAGTTTCTTATTTAGAATAAACTCTGAATGCATTACATACCAATCATTACGTTGATGCACTCTGGTTCCAAGCCTGTGAGGAACTTTCTTCGAAGGTTAATGCCTTCAAAATCTATGTAGACTCGCCTGAGAACCTCAAACCCATTCATCACCTATAAAAGAGGAATGTGTTGAATTAGATTCACACAGCGCACGTGTGTGGGGGTTAGAATGGACTGCAAACACCACAAAACCTTGTTGCTGATGAGGTCCCGGTGTTTGTAACAGTAGACCTTTTTATCGCTCTGAAAGACACAGTGGCTGGCACGGGCACACATGAAGTGGTAATTACTCTGACAGGAAGAGAGACAGCAGCCCACTGTGGCCCCCGGCTGGCTACACCGCTCACAACGCTGCAAAGAATCCACAAAATCTTTTTCAAGGGTCAAGCACCAACCATCATGCACGGCTTCCATCACAGTTGTACCTCTTTTACTGAATTTATAACAGTTAAGAGCAAAGGCCACTCTGACACTCGTACATACCAGGAAACGTCCTCGGGCCACTGCGCTGTATACATGCAACAACGCCCCCCTGACTTCCTGTACCTCAGCTGACCAGATGCAGCAGTTTACATGAGCCCACTCATTCTGGCCCAGGTACAGCAACCTGCCTGCGTCCTGTAAACACAGTAATTCAATATATAACTAAAGAATGTACATTAAAATATGGGTAAAGCAAAGTAAAATAAACCTCGACAGAGTGCTCATGAACCCTGGTGTGTAGTAGAGGAGTTCTGAAGGGGTTTATTTTGTGACAATGACCTCTCACTGTATATCATTTCACTCACTACATGTCTACTTACTAAAGAAATTAATAATTTGGCCAAAAATGTTGATTTAAAAATCCTATTATTGCTCCCGCTGATGATGTGCTCCATAGAAACTGTCTATTAAAGTTAATAATGTTGTGTTATAAAGAAATAAAAGTGGAAACATACTTGTTTTTAAACCACATGTTCGTGTCGTAAACGTAAATCGTACACATTCTTGTCTTCATGTATGTTATGAGAGGATTCCACCAGAGGTCAGACTTGATCCCACAACATTTCAGAAATTGTGGTTGGTGCTGCATGTACCTATTAACAACGTTACTTCACATTCTGATGCTGCCCATAGTGTTCATGTGTGTACAGCATCTTGTGGAAGCGTCATGTTAATTTCTAAGCACGTGTACAACCACGCACCATTGGGACACAGGGTTGAGGCAGCCATCTTGCAAAGTTAAAAGCAAGTATATTCAGAGTAACCAATCAGAAGCGAGTATTCAACTGAGGCGTGTAATAATAGTTATTTGAGTAACTTACACTGGGTTTGGCGTCTCCCTGCTGCTGACAAAGAGAACAATGTCTTTCATCTATACCACAGCAGTTGATGTTTTGAGGATCTGAAATTCAAAGACAGCCCAAATTCTAACACATTCATCACTCTTATGTACGCACAGGCCTTTTTTCTAATGATTATAATAGTCCTGCAATAAGGATAGATCAGTCTCTTTTAACCAAACTCAAAACCATCCTCTACAACCTTCGCATGACTTTCACCTTTTCCCTGTGCTTTTATTGACAGGTTTTCTTGGTTCTCGTTCACCGTCGCGTGGTCGTGCTCCATCAACCACTGGGCATAACTGTGCTCATCAGATGGTGGGATTACCGCCTCCGGGAGCATAGCACTGTGAAGGATGAGAGGAGAAATTTAAAGCCTCCGAAATAATGTTTACAAAATTAAACAATAGAAAGAACCTGACTTCCTGGTCATGTTGGACTTCATTCCATTTAAAACTTTCAGTCATCTTTTACAGAAAAGACTTCTGGGATGTGAACTTAAAGGAGTCATGAATGAAGCTACTTTCTTCAATCAACCATAACACCGCTACTTTACTCAAAAAACAAATTGCATGTACCCCTTGATGCCACATGATGCCGCCATTTCCCCTTTCTAGCCACAAAACTAACAGGGTGTATTCACAAACACCTCTCATTGCTGATTGTGTTGTGCAGCTCACTCAAGTCACTTTTTCATTGTTTCTCATCTACAGACCCTACAGAACACTGGATATTTTGAAGCACATACACAGAATGGCCATGTATTGGATTAGAACTGATGACTTGAGCATTATTTACTGTCTGGATATAAACGCTAGAAGTGTCGGCAGCAAGACAGATGAGCTGACTACTCTGTTGAGATGGATCTTGTCACCAATTATAAAACATCTCATTCTCACTTTACACTATCGGGTTTGAGCCTCAAGGTGGACATTGCTTCTGAGGCATTAGTTTGTGAACCATGTCCAGAATCAAGACACAAATTGCTAATTATAGTTTATGACAGACTCACAGATTCCAATCCTGACTAGATAAAGGAGTTATCCTTCTCATTCAATGAATAGGCACGCTATTCCATCCGGTTTGCGTTTAGTTGGACCATCATTTATTTTTCAACAGGACAATGACCCCAAACACAACTCCAGGCTGTGTAAGGGCTATTTGACCAAGAAGGATAGTGATGGGGTGCTGTGCCAGATGACCTGGCCTCCACAGTCACCGGACCTGAACCCAATCGAGATGGTTTGGGGTGAGCTAGACCACAAAGTGAAGGCAAAAGGGCCAACAAATGCTAAGCCTCTCCTTCAAGACTGTTGGAAGACCATTTCAGGTGACTACCTCTTGAAGCTCATCAAAAGAATGCAGCGTGTGTGCAAAGCAGTAATCAGAGCAAAAGGTGACTACTTTGAAGAAACTAGAATATAAGGCGTATTTTCAGTTGTTTTACACTTTTTTGTTAAGTACATATTTCCACATG
>JAOUQZ010000012.1:10344123-10359157 GCA_028564935.1 Neosilurus hyrtlii
GCTGGGACTGCGTTGGCCATTCCAGCTGATTTTGGAGCCGGCAAAGACATAGCAGCTGGAATGGCCAACGCAGTCCCAGCCTTGGTTCTCACATATTAACTGGCCAAAGACATAGCAGCTGGTTAAAAAAAAACAAATACACCATCCCACACACACATCAAGAATGAACTGATACAGTGCTTAAGCCACAACAAATTTCAACACAAACAAACTTAACAGGAATGAAAGCTACAGCTTCAAGTTCAAGATCAATGTAGCCCCTGTCTCTCAAGTATAAATTTCCACTTACAGAATAATGCCAGGTGACTCCGGGAAAGCCAAAATAAATAAATGAATAAGTAAAATCACCGACCACTGTCTACCAGAAAGTCATTCCAGCTATGTAGAACTGAGTATGGTTAAAATTTTCCATTCAGTTCTCAGGTAGATTAAATAAAGATGAAATACAGGGGTATCTCTTGGAAATAAAAAGGAATCGGATCTACAATGTCTTTCCTCCAGTATGCGAGTGTTAATGACCCCTGGACCGGCCGCCATCAAATTAATAACATCACCATATTTTTATTTCCCCTGAAGTCGTTTTCCTTCTTCTGTTTCTTAACACTCGATCTCAGACTTTTTCACTTTCTACCAATCACTGTTGCGCTGCTAAGTTATCAGGCATCCACAAGATCCACACCGTCACGTTATTGTTATTGTAAACAGATACAGAACCAAAACAAGATGTAGAACAGGTGAGTAAGATATCTAAGCCTGTGAGTTTGGGTGGTTTCACCAGAATACCTTTATATTCATCCAAAATGAACTGACAATGGAAAATAAAAGCCCTAAACCTAACCTTAACACCACGAAATAAAGTGTGACGACCTTAAAATTTTAATATAAACCTTCCACTTAATCACTGTGTATTATACATCAATACTCATCACAATGTACTGTAAATGCATTAAACTTTATTACACATGCCATCACTGGCTACTGATTATGTGATCATGAAACTACAAGTGGCGTCCCATTATCTAGGTAACCTTTTTCACCCCACTACCCAGTGGAGGGCACTACAGAAGTAGGGGTAGGGCCAAAAGGACTAAATGAAAGGCAGCATACTGAATGTATAAATTACTTACAGGTTATATTAGTCTATAGGATAATAAATAATTCTGCAACATGCTTGAAAAAAGGAAACCTTGTATTATAGACCATTGAGAGTCTCACACTAACCTTAAAGTCCACCCGGATTTTGTGCGCTGGCTCCTGTGGTGGTCGTTCCTGGTGTGAAAAGCCTTTGGCCAGCGTGGCCAGGACACTGGGTGGCATGTGCTCCATTGAGCTCTGGGAATGAGGAAGACAGGGATCAGTAAGGGGTTGCCGCAAAGCCCCCTTCTTCACAACCCTCGTCTCCCTATGTGCTTCTCCTCCCTGTGTTTTTTTGTCATCAGGCTGGGATGAAACAGAAATCGAAGACACCTCAGCAGCTCGCACCATGCTAGGGGGCAGTCTATGCAACCGCAGCTGGAACTTCAGGCTGAGCTTTACAGATGGACTTCTCGGTGCTGAGCACTCCGGTGAGGTAGAGCAGCTCTGGAGCTGGGAGAGTGGGAGAGCGAGGGGGAAAGGAGGTGGGGAGCATTATAGCAGGACTGCATCATGACAACTGTAGCAAAGAACAGCAGCCAAGGAAGAGGAAGAGGAGAAGCAGGAGGAAGGAGACGATGACTAGAACCCTCCCGAAAGACAAGAAGGCAGCACAGAAGGGTGCAGAAGGTGTGCTGTTCACAACACCCCTAATAACCCAAATATTTAAAGATTATCACTTATTTTCAATAAGGGTTGTTATACTGTTGCTGTGGGGGGGGCACTTACATTATTGTATAGTTCAACTGAAATAAGAAAACCACCCACTCCGGTTGGACACGTACTGTAGAATATCCAGAGACAGGGGTGTGGACACCAACCAATCACAGCCATATGTATTTCTTATATTCACTCTTCACCGTTGCTCGTGTTTACTCAGCTAGAAGAGCGTTAGTGAGGTCAGGTTTTGATGTCGGGGTGCTGAGAAGATCTGGGGTGCAGACGGTGACCTAGTTCCTCCCAAAGGTGTACAGTGGGATGAGATCAGGGCTCAGTGCAGGACCCTCAAGTTCCTCTACTCCAAACTTGTCTTCACGGAGGTCATTCTGCACTTGAAGTTCCAGTGAAGGGAAATTGTACTGCGACATCATCCAAGACCAAGACTTTCTACACCATGGTGTGGATCCAACATTGTGACCCAAGTTGCGTTGGTCAAGTGTCCGTATTCAGTACAGGATGAGTTTCATATATACAGGCTGCAACCCACTTTACCAAGGGTGCCAATAATTTTGGAGCTGACTGAGATAAGGGTAAATTTTGAAGAGGAGTTTCAGGATTCAAACCACTGAGCAATGCAGTTATGAGAGTGGACACGAACGCAAAGGAAACATAAATGCAGGACTTTCCAACTGAAGGGTGTCCCAACTAAACACAACACCTAAAGGTGTTTTCCAGTGCTATAACTGGAAATGCAATAAAACTTTATTAAACTATATAAATGACTACTGGGTTGAACAATGACAAAGTGCACAACTATCAACCTAGAGATCGTAGATTCGAAACCAAGTCGAAGCCAGGAGTTCAAGGAAGCTAACTGAACAAGTTCTCATGGTAGAAAGGGATGGCATATGTTCACCTCCCTGTCACTCAATAATGGACGTCTGCAAGCGCATGCATACAAATCTGAGTGCGTTAGTCTTTCCCTAAATACTAATGTCCATGTAGTTCATAAAGATGCGGGTGGCAGCGACACGCGTCACGGGGGGTGGGGGGGTTGTTGCTTGCTTATGCCACTCACTGGTTGGTGGTAGTCCCATGACAGGACGGCCATACTTGGCAGGAGGGAATTGGCTACAACTAAATTAGGGGAGAAAAGTCAAGGAAAAAACAAACAAAAATAATTAATACCTTATTAATTCGTCGCCGAACCCACATTCCTCTGGACAGGCCAGGCCTCCGTGGTTTCGCTCCCTCATCTTGAGCATCAGGATGTGTAACAATATCTACTAGGCACAAAAAAAAATAAGGTTACAGTATAGAGATTAAATTTTCAAAGAATTCAAAGTTGTTGTTTTTGTTTATTACCTATAGAAAACAGGTAATACTAACAGTCTGTTCTAAACTTCATAGCAATAAGTGTGCACACACCTGATCACCACACCTACTTAATTGACACCACTCTTCCCCATTTAGATTTTACAGAATGTTCGCAGGAATTCACACTCATTCATTCAAAACAAGCATCGGGTGGTGACGCTGGACCAAACGGTGTTCAACAGGGTTTCGGTTAAGACTCAGATCACTGCAGTTCCTCCACATCCTCAACCTCATTAAATCCTGTCTTTATAGAGCTGGCTTTGTGTATAAGGATATTATCAGGGAAAGGTTATTCACAAAACTGTCACTCATACAAGTATCCAAAATAACTGTATGCTGTACAATTACCATTTAACAATAAACACATACACAGCCCCAGATCAAGATCCCTCCAACACCACACTGTCTAGCACTATTCAGTCTGGTAGACAGTGTTCTCGTTCTCTTGGCCTCCATCAGCCTGCCAGACAGTGAACCGTGACCCATTACTCCAATGAACAGTACACCAGGGTCCAGTGACCACATACTTTACATGACTCCAGCCCGCACTTGGCACGTCTGCCCGGGTGCAGCTGCTTTGGTGTGAAAATCCATTTCATGCTACACAGCTCTTGTGCTCATGTTGCTTCCAGAGGCGGGCTGGAATGGTGCAGAGGAAGACCGGGTGAATTTTACAATCTATGTAAGTCAGATCTAGGGGTTTGTAAGTTCTACCAAGTTCTTATTCCTTCTAGAAGCTTAAATTCACAATAGTAGCCCTTGCAGTGGAATAGGGCAGGTCTGGAAGGGCAGAAAGCCCAAATAGGGACCACCACATGGCATACTGAGCTCTTCAGTACGACCCATTCTCCTGCAAGCGTACGTCTAGGGAGACAACATTGTTATAGGCTTGAGCTTATGTACCTGTTAGTAATAGGTGTAGCTAAAACACATAAGCACAGTCATAAGTAGGAGTGTCCACATATTTTGGCCATTTTATTAGTTAGCAACCAATCCCTGTTTTGGCATATATACATTTGGCTGTGTGTGCAAACCTAACCATGCCTTGGAGTCTTATGATGGAAAAAAACCAACAAAACCACACAACAGAGTCACATTTTAACATAAATTAAGCTACAGAACCATTTTTATTTTGTCACAAGAAAAAAAAAACCCAATCCATCAAAGGATTTTAAATAGTATTTTACTCGTTGCTTCGGACGTTACATGCTCAAAGGCAGCGGTGTTACAGAGATCGCAGATCCCTCCCAGAGAGCCCAGATCTAGTACTGCAGTAAAGATCTTTAGAGGTCACTAAAGCACACAGTCCAAAGAACTCATCTCGAAAATGGGAGACTATAAAAAATAAACTCTGAGATGCAAAAAAATAAATATAAGTAATAATTAAAAAAAAAATTAAAATTCTACATGTGTCATATTATATGTCAGAAATATTTAACAAATACAAATATTTTTAATTAAGCGCTCTTTTACTTCAACAGCAACTGCCAAAATTTTTAATAATAATTAATTAAAGGACTCGTTTGTGATGTTCAGTTGAATTTCACCTTCAAACCAAGCATCAAAACGGCACCGTGCCCTGGACCTACACCCAGATCCTTGAGTATATGGAGAGTAATTGGTTTTATAATGTAATATACATTATATTTAATGTCATAATTTTTCCTGTACACCACCAAAAAGTATATGAAATGAATGCATCACGATGGGATTGAATCAAAGACCTTCAGCTTTAATGCAAGGCATTTAACCAAAATCTCATTTAAACCTTTTTCTTTTTTATTTATTGATTTTTTTCTTTTTTAAACATAGTACCGCACCTCCACAGACTCAAAAGTAATTACCCAGATGTTTGACGAGCAGTTTTCTGACACAGTGTGGCCTGTTTCCTTAATTCATGACAAATTACAGGGATAAAAAGTGTAGAGTTGATTCCAAGTGATCAATTTACATTTGCTAGCTGTTCATGGGTACTCTGATTACGTGGTAAAGAGATATGTTGATGTAGAAGCAAAGTAGGCCATCATTAGGCTGAAAAAAATAAAACACACCTATCAGAGAAATAGCAGAGGCTTCAGCAGTGGCCAAATAAACAATCTGGTACATCCTTAAAAAGAGGGATCACACTGGAGAGCTCAGTAACACCAAAAGACCTGGAAGACCACTAAACTGGATGGTTGTATTTTTTTCTTGGTGAAGAAAAACCCATTCACAACATCTAGTTAATTCAGGAACACCCTTAAGGAGGTCAATTTACTACCAAAGTCTACAATCCAGAAAGACCTTCAGAAATGTAAATACAGCAGATTCACCTCAAGATACAAATAACTGGTAACACTCAATACCAGAAAAGCCAGATTAGACTTCGTTAGAAAGTCTGTCCAGTTCTGGAACATGATGTTTTTGAGAGATTATACCAAGATGGGCCTGTATAGAATGATGGGTAGAGTGTGGAGAAGGAAAGAAAAGACTCGTGATCCAAACCAAACCACACCATCTATCAAACACGGTGGACATGGGCATGTATGTCTGCCAGTTAAACTGCTCTCTGGTGTTAAAGACATGATGTCTGGCAGAGGAAGCAGGATGAATTTTGAAGTGTAGAGTTATACTTTCTGCTCAGATTCAGTCCAAACTGATAGGAACAGAATGGACAATGGCTGAAACCGAGCAGTGAAAAAAACCCAAGAGCCTCCTGAGGTAAAGAAATGAAATGTTCTCAAATGGACGAGTCACTTGACTCAACCGAGCAGCTTTTCAATTACTGAAGAAAAAACTAAGGGAAGGAATACCCAGAAACAGCAACTGAAGGCAGCGACAGGGAGGAAACTCAGTATTTGGTGATGTCCATGGGGCATCAGGTAGTCACTGACTGTAAAGAGCTTGCATCCAAGTGTTAAAAATCGTGGTTATTTAATTATACTCATTTCTGAAACAACTTTTGGGAAATTAGTAAAAAAAATTGGTTGTAAATCAGACATTTCATGATATATTTTTGTTAAACCCCTGTAATTACAGCTGAAAGTCTACACTTCAAAAATGTGGTGTTGTCCAGATACTTATGGACCTGAGTGTATCTTACAATCTAGGATATAGAATATATAAATGAAAAATGAAAACACAGATACAAGTAGAGAAAGACAGGCTCAGCTCAGATACGGCTATTCTAGTTTTTGGTTCAATTTAATTAAACTTTATTTGTGAATCACTTTTAAGAGTGGACATTATCACAAAGCAGCTTTACAGAAATGTATAAACTCTGGATATAAACTTTTAATTTAACTAATAAGCCAGAGGTGAGGGTGGCGATTAAAAACACCCCGAGACTAGTAGAAGAATCCTCGAAATGATCCGGACTCAAAAGGGACGCTGAAGAGTGCAATTAGAAATAATTCTTAATTTAATTAATCTTAATTAATTCAATATATTTTTTCCTCATTGTCCTTTTCTTAACTGACCTAAATCCTTTAAAAATCCCTTAAAATATTTTTGTATTTTTTTGCAAAATTTTTAATTTTTATTTTTTTATTTTCTTTGCAAAGCTTTTCTTCTAAAATTTTAATAATTGTTCTTGTTGCTTTGATATTTTATTCTTTACATTTGGACAGTCATACTAAGCATTTCACTACATACTGTACTGTGTATAATTTGTATGTGACAATAAACTTGAATTTGAATTCCCTTCTATAAACTGTGAGCTAATTCATCAAAACATGCAGCTCAAGTCTGGCTTTCTATAATGAAACAGTACTGAATTCATACCATTAGTCTTAATACTTGGCTCACTACTGCTCTGTTCCTTTGCTACGTCCTCATCAGAAATGCCCGTGTCGGTCGACTCGGATTCTAGCAAGTTGCTGAAGCACCGGCGTGGAACCTGGCGTCTAGGTTGCCTCCGGATAGAGCTTAGTGCGTTAGCGCTTAGCGTGTCTCCCTCGCCCTCTTCCTCTCCGCCACTGTACCCAGCGGCTTGGGCATACCTAGCCCGTCGCTTCATCTGAACTGCGAAAAAACAGAATAGGTCAAAGAAAAGGTCAAAAGGTAGGGTGGGGGGAGGGTAGAGTCAGATCACAAACAGCTTTACAAACAAAATTACAGAACAATTCAGTAATGTCAAAAAGAAGCTAATAATAAAAATACAATCTACTTCAGCAGTGACACGGTGAGCATCCACTACTCTAGAGTATAATGGCTCAGGAGATACTATACAGCACTTTTTGCAAGATGGACATTAGTTATGATAAAACATTCTTCAGTTTCCTCAACATTCCTTATGAATACCATATAACTTTAAACACTCATACCTTTCACTCGTCTCATTTTGTTCTCCTCGATCTTTAGGCACTTCTTGTAGCTGTAGAGAAAACAATAGATTAGCATTAAGGTGTTATTTCTTTAAAAAGTGTAAACGCTGTCCCAGAAAATCAGCAACAAACAAATTAAAAGGATTATATTATCTGTAATTTATCTACAAAACCTAATATCCTTTAGGGTTGGGTACTGAAACCCAGTGTTAATATGACAACAGTTTGTACTTAATCACTACCCTTTGGAGATAGTAAATTCCAGGGATTTTAAAAACTGGAAACAAAATTCCATGGGAACTGACATCAATTTTGCATAATTAATTCATAATATTTCACGTCACTTGAGATGGTACATCACATTTCCCTAATGCTGTCGGATCACAAAACAAAATGGCCCAAATAGAAATGTGCAATATTACAGGAAAAAAATTAAATGGTAACTGTTTTGTTCGCCATAAAGGTAAGTCTGTTGGGCTTTTTACACTCGAGCCTACCGGCTCATCAGACCTGAAGTTTATCTTAGCTTATCTCAGGTTTCTGTAATATGAAGCATCTAGGAGTTCAACTCCTCCTGGATGTTCACTTCCCAGTACTTTTACTGGTACCTATTTATACTGCTGGCTGGACAGAGGCACACTTGTTGTTATGACGTGCACAGGGGTCTTAGCACAGCGGGGGTCTAACGGGGACTTGAACCCATAACCTCTCTATTGTAATACGGTACCACGTTCAGGTGTGAGTGCAGATCTGTGCCTCAGAATATTTAACCCTTAAAAGCCCTTCGGTAAACCAGCCGTGACATTACACTTGATTTGACACATTGAGTACAATGGTCTTTCGTTCAGGCGTTGAGGAATGATGTCACAAACCACGGATACATTTTTAAGCTGTCAGGCTGTTGAGGTCACAATGGAAAACAAATCTCAGCGGAAAACTCGGTGTTGTTTAATTCGTTTCAGTTCCACTAGGAATTCCCTCCACTTACATGCAGCTCTGCCGTTTCTTGTTGGGTCCTCCGTACTTCGGTTTATCCATACAGAAGACACAAGTTCCACAGTCCTCCTCCCTACAGCAGCCCTTGCAGTTAAAGCAGCGTCTCTGTCGCAGACCGAAAGCTTTCTGACGGTACGATGGTCTTTGTTCAAAAGAGCCAGTGCTTTCTGGTTCGGAATGAGAACCAAGATCTAGAAGGAGAAAAATAAACAAAATAAACGTCTGAAATCAATTTAACAATCGCAAGTGTAAACTTTTAAAACAAGACCAATCAGCTAACAAGGCAGATCATGCACTTCTGTTAATTATTAAAGTACAGCAGGCTGATTAAGGTGGTATCATCAGACTGTGGTAACAGTGAGAATGTGCGAACCCTCTGTATCTTGCGATGGTGCAATGCCTTGTCTCTCATGTAAAGGCAGAGCACTGAGTCTGGGGATGTCCTCAGGTACCAAGGCGCGTGGCTGCCCAAGAGCCACTGCCGCTGCCCGACATACGTGCTTTATACGTGGACCTCCAATCGGCTGTCCCTAAAAACCAAACACACACACACACACACACACAGAGTGAACACAACAGCAATAACTTATTTTTCTACACATGTTAAAAGACAAACACTTGTTTATGAAACATGGCATATTAGGTAAACACAGTATACATATATTTATCTTTCAATTTCTCCTGAATATCTTCTTAAAAAATGGTCACTTGTAAATCCCACTAAAGCCAGTTCAACCCAGTCACATGACCTCTACAAACCAGGGAGGGTAAAAAGCCAACACATCCTCCCTCGAGACGTGTCCACCGCTTGTTTTCAAGTACAACAGAGAGTAGCGTGAAAAACATGTCAAACCCGAGGCCTGTGAGCCAGATCCGGCCCACCAGCTCATTTTAAATTGCCTTCAAGAACTTTTAAAGAATGTGATCACTCACCATCACTCAGGGGTTGCTGGAGAACAACTGGGTGAAGGTGGGGTTACACCCTGAACAGCTCACCAGACCATTACACACAACCATTCACACTCACACCTAGGAGCCGATTTGAAACAGCCAATTAGCTTAATGTGCATGTCTTCAGACAGTGAGAGGAAACCTGGAGTAACCAGGGGAAACCCATGCAAGCATGAGGAAAACACGCAAACTGCATGCAGAAATACTCGAGCTGAGCCCGGGACCCGAATCCAGGACCTTCTTGCTGTGAGGCAGACGTGCTAACCAGTACACCACCGTGCTGCCCAAGAATATTCATCATCCATTCACTAGGTGGCAGCGACCTACTTCATGTAAACTGCTACTCATTCATTACTTGAGAAAGATTACACACAAGTGAAGGCTGATGCACTCCTGCGCTCAGTGTTTATTACAGTTCCTATTGCATTATTAAATACGACTCAGTTCTGTGAATGGAAAGTGCAAACAGCATCAGAGATTTGAGGAATAGTGAACAAACACCTGCTTATTTTAAGAATTTAATAGTAAAAGAATTTGTTTAGTTTGTTTACAGCCATTTGCTTCTAATCAAACACTGTGCTGTTTCACACACAATCAAACACTGCCACATATTCAAAGCTGGGAGGATGGGTACATTTAAAGATTATATTAAGTTTTTTACTTCATTTATTTTCATTAATGTGAAAAATGCCAAAAACAAACTAAATATAGCCAGAACATATACTGGGAATTAAATAATTATTTACAACTAACTATTCTGAAATTTAAAAGCCACCAAATGTCTCCTATACTCTCCTTATTCTCACTGTATGTGCGCTGCTCAGCCGTTTCCGCAGAGTGGACGTGCACCACTTGCCCGTTTCCGCTGTTTGGACAAGCGCTCTAACAGGTCAAGCGCAACAAGGCAAAAAACAACAGGCTGGGGGTTCAGGGTTTTAGAATGCTGTTTGACTGAACAGATATCCTAATGATGTAAAATGGAAATTTGCCACAAAGAGGTGATAGAAAATACAAAACAAACACACACAAAAAAAAAACTTTTCTTTATCACTAAAATCCCCAGAAAAATTGTTAACAGGTGGGCCTGTCACTGGTGGGCCTCACTGCTGAGGGAGTGTGATCAAATAGTGGAACAGCCTGGAGCAGAGAGGTCTTCCTCTATTCATTAACAACTCACAAAACATCTCACACTGACTAGTAACCACCGAAGCCAAAATCTCATTATTTTCCGTTTATTATTATGAAACTTACTGAGCTTACATTTGTCAGGTTGAACTTGATCAGAGTTTGTTGAACAGTCACTTTTTCTACTCGCATATAAATCTAACAAAGTTTTTTTTGCCCCTGTTCTGTCCAACAATGCAAGCGTAAGTTGCTGACTCAAAGGCACTCATGGGGCAGAATCCGCCAATCAAAACGTGTATGCGCCGAGGTATACACTGACAGGCATACCGAGCTCATCGTGTTATCGTCGTCGCTTCCCAGGTGAAAGATTGCTCTGACCAGACCCTTCATGATTCACTACTTGAAAATAAAATGTCTATTGTAGAATTTTGAAAACCGTCGTAACTGCCGCCAGTGGTGTGAAGCCAAGCAGGTGCCTTTTCACCGCCGGCGTTTAGGGACAACCTTGCATGTCCCACTCGCCCTTTTCCGCATACCATGCATGCGCCACTTACCCTGGATACTGAACTCACCTGGGGAATCTCTTCCTTGTTTACCCTAATGATCCTCCTCTTCCTCCTCCTCTTCAGACTCATGACCCCACCACCATCTCCGATTTGAACTGTGCCAGACATCAGCTGTGAAACACAGACAGCACTATAAAATTCAATGTCATACTTTTTAAATGGTTCAAAATGGAAAGCATTTATCGCCCTGGTTTCTTTCTTGCATAACATAATCAGCATGTTTTCAGCAGGATGACAGCAAATAAAGTGACTGAGAAAGCGAGTAAAATCATCACAGGAAAATCCATACCTGAGCAGTCTTCATCTGTTTCTGCTGGTCGATTTTTATCAGCTGCACCCTGGCTCTCTTCAGCACATGAAGCATCCTCTTGTTAGCACCAGAGATGTTGATTTTTGGAAAGGAACTGCCCTGAGCTAGCATCAACTCCGGCCTCACAGTATCTGTGACTTGTACTTCAGCAGCACTCACCAGGCTGGTTCTCTCTAATCAGACCAAAAATAAATAAATAAACAAACAAATAAATAAAAGTGTTCTTGGACTTGTTTTACAATTACAACCTAAAAACTAACAGTAGGTTAGAATATCCATTACCATCTGCTTTTGTTTCGAGGTTTTCTACAGATGAAATCTCTGACGGACTCATCACCTGATCATCAGCATGTATGGCTACCTTATGTACAACTCCCGGAGAGTTCAGATCACCTATCTTTATATCAGAGCTCCCCCATTTCCTCAGCTCTTTAGACACTGGAGATTCTCCTGCACAGTGGACCTCACACTTAACATTTTCTCCAGGGGCTTGGGACTGTGCGCTGGTCATCTGCTGCACTTTCTTCCTATTCAAGCTCGCTGTAAGCATCTTTAATCGCTCATAGATTGAAGAACTATAAGCTGGTCTCCCTACTTTCCTTCGGGGACCACCAGCCAGACCACTCGGTTTCCATTCCGCAGACTTTCCAACAAGGTATTCATCATTGTCGCATACCGTCCTTTTGTTAGAACCTTTTAGCTTGCTTCCAAACCTCGGGGTTTGAGAAAGGTTTTCTTCATCTGAGTCGCTACAAGGTGCATCCTCTATACTCTCAGTCTGAACACCTTTCTTCCCGAGCAGCCCAGACATGGTTTCGTCATCCATGAACCTTTTCGGTACCCTGATCACCCGGGATGGCCGACTGCTAATCACTCTGTCCGTGGGTCCTTGCTGACTCGCTTCTTGTGCTGGTGACTCCTGTGACTGCTCTCGATTCGCTGGCGATTCCATGGTCTCGTAGCTGTAACAGACGAGCCGCTGCCTTTTCCTCGGGATTTTAGTCTCACAGGATGATTGAGCCTTCTTCACTTTAAGCAAGTCCTCCTGCTTCCTACGACAGCCGAATAAAGACCTGCGTCGCTTTACGGCACGAGGGGGCCGTTTGAGAGAATGTGAACTGTCGTCCTTAGCTGCCGAGTCTTCCTTTTGGTCAAAAGAAATATAATTTTTCTGTTCTTTCTCATTCATACCTTGGACCCTCTGACTGGTTACAGGTTCTGGAGAAGCAGAAACGTCTTGGTCAATACCCAGTCCATCCTTTATCTCCTGAGTCTTGTCTGACCCAGCAATCCCCATACGCCCTCTCTGGGGCTGTCTGGGTAAATTCTCAGCCAGGTTCCTTTTGGTATTTCTTCTTCGTTTAACCAGCATCAAATTCCACACAAATTTCCTCTTCCTCTGACTGGTGCGTCGCTGATGTGCCTCCTTCCTTTGAGCATCCGTGCCCGGCTCAGCCAGTACCTTGTCCTTTACAGAACCATTTCCTTCTTCATACGAAAACAGAGTCCCTTTCTCCTTCTGAGATGGTTGTCTTCCACTCTTGTGCAAAGCTGTTTCCACTGCCACATTTTTACTGGCCATCTTTTTGGTAGCCAGTTTAACAACTAGTTTGGGTTTCCCAACATTCTGCTGATGTTTTCCAGCATTCCTGTCTAGTTTCTCTGCGGGAGATGATTGCTCTGTTTCTGTAGTCACCCGTAGCCCTTTATTATCCACGCCGACTTTGTATGCAGTAGCAAAAAATGGCTTCTCTTTTGAGGATGATTTAGCAGAACTTTCTGTCAACAGATAAGGAGATAAGACAATATATTGGCACCTTTAGGATATTAGGACAAAAAAAATAACAGCAGGCATTAAAATAAACCTGTAAAGGTTCTAGAAACAATGCTTTTTTTAGATCCCCATAGTGCTTTTGAACTTAACTGCACTTATATAATGCAATGAAAAAAATACAAATAATATAACGATTTTTTCATCACAAAACTTCTAGCACTTCATGGTTTTAAGAAAAATTAAAATGACATTCAATTACGCTGATGTAGCCTAGAAAAAAGTGAATATGATTTACTTTGTGTAACATCCCGTCCAGAGCGCAACGTCCACCGACCGTCAGTCTGGAAGCCGGTGAAATCTCTTTCCTGTCAAACAGAAAAATAAAAAGTGTCTGACTTCCATCACGCAGCACCAGGCATTTACATCACAGATTAACTTGGTAAGGAAATAAAAGCCTGATGCTTTTATTATTTGCCATTTCAGACCGAAAGACTCACCCAAAAAAAAAAAAAAGAAAAAGAAAATAAAAAGAAAACGCAGTAGATAGACTAAGTATTGAAGATGGCTATATAACCACATCCAGTGGACACACAAACATAAGCATCATTAAAGATCTTCTTCCTAACATTGAAACTTTTAAGCACTTAAACAAGCAGCATTCTTTTCTATTTTCACCTCCATCCTGCAGCAACCAAATCTCTCAAGGTGGTCGGGTTAGCTTAAAGTCAGTACTGAACAGCTTTTCAGGTTGTACCATTCTGAACTGGATGCCCACTTAAAGAAATCACAGTGGAATCACAGCTGCTGTTACCCTAAAGTGTTGAAGCGAGCCAGGGCTTTGTGCCGAGAGCCTGTCTTTGTTTATTACGCATATGGCCCAGTAGTGTCCCTGCCCATAACATGCTGCTCTGATGCAAATGCTGCCCGGTCAGCGTAGAACGCCTCATCTACTGGTCCCAAAAATGGTTACATTTTGAAGCCAGATGGCAGCCAAGTAAACAGCATGTTGTAAGAACTCTGTATTACACTGCAATACAATCAGAAGCCAACACGTCTCGAAAATCTAGAAAATTTCACTGCTGAATAAAGCCATCAATGATTTTCCTGAATATTTAAAAAAAAAAAAAAAAGTTTTGGGTTTTTTTTTTGTGGGGTTTGCTGGGAATGATCAATCTGGCTTAAAAACTGCATGTAAAAAAAATAACTGTGCAATCCAGTCTTGTTTTTTTCCCCCTCTTCAGTGTGCCCGACTTAAGATGATAAGCTTGGACGCAAACAGAATTTTTTTTTTAACCCTCATGTAAGTGTATATTTCATGTATGTATATCATGTAACAATGTAACATTAGCCAAGACGCCTCAGATACAAAGACTTGCGTGGAATTCTTACAGAAAAATGGGGTACGCTTAAATCCAGATGTATGAATCTGTGCGTACGAATGAATCCAAGCACATTTCCATCAATGTGAAATTGAGCGCACATTTAGGAGTACACAACCCCTCCCTGTCCACGCCTCCATTTAAATATGCAAATCATATTTAAATGGACCCTGCACCAGAGATTCCCCTCTTTGCAGGATCAGAAAACCCTTATAATATGAGGAAGACGGGGAGGCGCGCAAGAATGTACTGTTTGACACACTGTCCCCCGGCATTAACACAAACGCAGGAGGTCTGAGTGGGAGAGTGTGTGTGAGCCCGTCAATGCTGTGGGGTCCGAAAGGTGTACACACGCAGAGTTAAAAAAGAAGTGGTCAGACTTAGTTAAGCAGAGGAAGGCTGCCCACTGCCAAAGTCTGGCACATTCAGGCGGGGGGGGGGGGGGGGGGGGGGGTGTC
>JAOUQZ010000012.1:10359257-10383227 GCA_028564935.1 Neosilurus hyrtlii
CCCCCAATATATATATATATATATATATATATATATATATATATATATATATATATAAATATAAAAAAGGCAACTAAGCTGCAAGACCTCCATAACACTGAAGGACTGAAACACTGAAACACGCTGAGATCGAAGAAGTAGTGACTGTTCTGTGTCCAGAGGAAAGGCATGTGTTGTTTTCTTTAGTTCAGGTCCTACTGCTTGGTGTGATCGTTGCGCAACGCACAGCTGTGTTCAGGCTCTAGAAAATTTAAAACTCTGGCTGTTTCATGTTTTAAAATAAAAGGAATTCGTATTTAAATAAAAGGCCATGTTATAAGAAACCCTGCTGGCTTAAAATGATCCTTAATTTCAGCTTACGCATTAGTCCTGTATTATTTTATTCAGGGCTGCAGACTTTATTTCTTGAAGATTTGAAGTTAAAAGAATGAAACTTCACAGGGAGTAAATAAACCTCATCAGAACGGTTGTGTTTATTTCCTGGAATAAAATTAATTCTTTAGAAGGTTATAATTTTAGGATTTCGGCATCGTATCATTGTTTTAACTAACAGTGTTACAGCTAACCCAGGGATTATTTTATCCCAGAATATGTTGTTCTTGAAATGCTTGGAGTGAATATTCAGACGAATCTGTGGTTTAGTGCCTAGATTCTTAAATCAAGTCCAAATTATTGATTACAATACTGACTTTCTGATCAGTAACCCAAAGCCTTAACCACTGAGCCACCGCTGATTATTGATTTCTTTAAAGGACACATCTTAAGCTTTTTATTTACCATGATTACAAGCATAAAGTGATAACAATGCTAGTACTAGAGTGCACGCGGGTCGTTCTGCACGCACATTGTCCTCCGTAATGAACCAGGACACTTTAAACTTCCCGCTCTCCAAATGCTTCCGAAAACACTCTCCGGCATTTTCTGCCGAAACTGACTGCAGACATCACTCACAGAAAGCACTTCGGTGCGGAAGAGATTCATTCGAAATGGTGACGTCTTGCGTTATTGGCGGGTGTAGCAATAACTACCCGGAGAACAGTTACAACCCCCCATCGAGTCGTCTCTCTCCATCAGTGGCCGACTGACCTTGTAATATCCGCAAAGTGGAAACGATCTGTGGAATCCACGAGGAAATGCAGTACCCAGTATTCGCCCCGTGAAGACCGACCCACGCACAGCCCAAGGTGCCTGTAGTGAGAGACGGAGAACGACCGTGACTAAGCTGAATTTTAAAAGGGTATGTTTACTTTTAGTTAATCAGCCCTCATACTAGTAGTAGATACATATATGTGTGTGTGTGTGTGTATACACACATTACATGTACTAATACTATTACTAGTACAGTACTAATGTAGCCTCTGGTTTTGTCATGTTTGTAGGACTAATTAATAAATAACGCTAATGTTAGATGCTTGTTATTAATTCCAGACAGAACATAGAAATAAAACCTACCAGTCAATGTTGTTGGCACGATTTTCAAGGCCATCATTTGCATCCATGGACTCGACCGGGAGTTCCACGTTGTTAGCAAATGCAGCCTGTGGAGGAGCTACCAGTTCGAACCGATAAGGCTCTATAACCACGGCCTGTAATGTTTAATCCCCCATCCGATGCAAGTAAGTTGGCAGCTGAATAATTGTTTAAGTCCTCACTCCTATCGCTAAAAGACTCATCCGAAGGGAATGGAGAAGCTTCTCTATCGCTGGCGGCCATTGTACAATAGCGAAGCTAGGCTATTGTTTTCTGTAATCTATGTCACATCATCATGTGACCAACTTAGGCTCCGATGTGAGTGTACTCGGGAACGTTCGGAAAACGCTGAAGTTTCTCATCTGGCTTTAATAACTACAGTGTGTTGGCCAAAAAAAGCCATGGTTGTATTTATATAAGCCAACCAAACAATTTACATGATTTTGCATCGTTAATTAAGACGCGTCCTTTAATATTCTACAAAGCAACCGACAGACACATCACTGATTTCACATTACATAGGAATCTGGTCACGTTTTATATAGTTTCAAATAACAAAAAAAAATACACAATTTATTTAGGTGATACTTAATGCAAAATTAAATCAAATACACAGTAATTACTCTGTAAAGTTTTAAGATAGCAGCTGTTTTGGTCATTTAAATTTTTCAACACATCACTGAGTCCAGATTATACCCCTCAGTCATGCTTCTGACCACTACATTCAATCTACCCACATGCACAACTATGTTAGACGTGTTGCACAACTCATACAACAATGTGATGCTGTAGAAAAAGTTGAATCTTGTTAACCTCACATGACAAGACAAAGCAAAATTTACCCGCTCACCCAGCATTCACACCGAGCACACGCCCCTTTCTGCAGGCCCACGGCTGCTTAGTTTTTCTCCAAAAGAAAATGCTAGCCTCTCTTAGAAAAAAAAAATAACAACTTAGCTTTATTGCCACCTAGTGGTGAATACAATTCATAATCCTAAGCTTAGAAACAGAATTCAATCAAAATCATCCTAAGGCAAAATGAAAGATATCATTTCTCTGTAGGCGCTACACGTGCCGTTATGTAACTGGGACACACAGCACACTGCAGAGCTGTACTAAGAGACCAAATGCAATAAATGTCAATGATTAAACTAATTTTAGCATATTTTGGTGTATATTCTACAAGATTTAGGTGCCAATCCTTTATAAATGGGGGAAGCGTGTCATAACTTTAGGCTACAATTAATTCATTGCTGGCTACTGCAAATTCTGTGGACAACACTGTTCACCAGTGTTCAACATACACAAGTGACAATAACGAACAGTGTTTGTAAAACTTTTACAAATTCAGTGGAAATTTTAAATTCTGTTCGACTTACATTTAAAGTAAATTGAAACCCGGGCCTGTGGAAAATACTTCATCATACACCAGCATGTCCCCTAACCACCTGAGCTACCACTGCTGAGAGAACCACAGATAAACCAGTCATTATTAAAACTTTCAGAAATAAGGCTGTGTTGTTACAGCTTAGTTATTTAATTATAGACTCTGCAAACTTACATGACTGGTCACTTGTGGATGAAAGGCTTGTTTACACAACACAAATAAAGTTACCATTTAGAGCAAATTTAACAAATCTTGAAAAGTGATTGCGGTGATTTTGCAGACATCAGAGAGACCTGGTGTAAATTAGATCAGATCTCTAAACTCCCACGACAGGGTCGAACTCAGGCAACAGACAGATTACCTGACCGGCGGCTTCAATATCAGAAATGTTTGGTCTCCATAAGAACACTCAAGCCAATTCGGGTGAAAGTCTTCCGTTCACCTGACGGTGACATTAAAGTTAACACAATTCGCTTAAATTAATCTCTTGAATTTACTGAAAGACAGTCATGTAAACAGACAGAGCATGAAGTTAACAATGAAAAGGAGAGATTTACAAAAGAGAGGGACACGAGAATACTATTTCCACCAAGATGCAAAAGTAAACTCGAAAGATTTGGGCTGAGCGATACGAGTTAACAACGGTACCACACTATTTTTCAACATTTTTTGGACAATAATATTTATCGCAATCATTTTATAATTGCCAAAGACAAAAGAACATGACAGGACACTCAGACTGTTAGTATGTATGCAGACACCAGGGGGCGCTCACTACTCACATGCTCTTCTGCACACCTGAGTTCCATTGCTGTATCTACACCCTGCATTTTTCCTCCCATGAATTCTCCTCCTCCATCTCCTGTACTGCTCTCTTATCATACATACATCATATCATAAAATATTTCACTAACTATTTCTACATCATACAGACACTGATGTGTTCATGGGGTCAAAACACGTTTTTTTTTGGAAGTTCATATTTCAGCTAAATAGCAATAACAACAAGAATGATACAAATCATGTCATATCACAACAATAATATTTTACTGATACATTGCCCAGCTCTACTCTTAACATGAAAGTATATAAAGATGTCACTGCACTAAACCAACAGACTGGCACACACCGACTTCAGCACCGATGCCTTAATCCAGGGATTCCCAGTCCAGTTCCTAGTGATGTACCTTCCCGGAGATGTTCGCTCCAACCCTAATTACGCCTACCTGACCATCCAATCATCTGATCAAGACTTCAAACTCGCAGATGAAGACGTAAAGCGATGACTGCATTTCTCAGATTAGGGTTAGAGTTATAATCTTGAGGGAGGTAGACCCCCAGGAACTGGAATGGGCAGCCCCTGCTTTAATCCATGCAGTTAAAACAACCACCACCAGGGCCCGGGCAAATCCATCGACATCTGGTTACATCAGGCCGAGGCCATGCACTGCTCAATGTTTACAGTACGAACCATGTCACCAACTCTCGGGACTTATTTGACCAGTTTGGTGGCTTTAATGTTCAAAACAGAGCAGGTTGGATTAACTCACCAATCTCACGCATGACTCCACTGTAATCAATCAATACAACCAATCGCTGATCTCTGCTACGACCAATCACGCATCAACGCCGGGTCCCGCCCCTCTCACCTCGGTTTTTAAACGAGCCCTGAGAGTAAACGTGTTTCCTTTACGGTTAATATTCAGTCATTTATGCTTTTTAAGTAGAAAGTGTAGTATTCTGGAATAGCTGTGTATAAATAATTGAAAAAATAAACAAACTCTGTTATGGTCCAAAATAGATGCAAAATTAAACATCGTGTTTCATGAAAAACTGTCTGAAATCTAATGTGACACAAATAACCGGCATGCAAATCAACCGCCAGTGACGTCACACAAGGTCTTCCAACGCCTTCAGTAGGCGATTTCCCCTGAAAAGAAGTTGATACACACTGGAAGTGACGCTGTGTGTGTGATGAAGACTGGTACTGGGGGTCCATGATTTCACTTCAGCACGATCTAACAGGTTGTTCGGCCAGCACGCTCGCACAGGAAGTTGGAAACCGACCCGTTTTCAGGTAATCAGGATACGGTGGTGTCCCCATCACTACTGTACTATTGTCACGCGTTGGCCCAGAGTCCAGCGGAAGAGCCATCTTCGGTTTACTCATCAGCTCTCCACATGACACGGATGGACAGTACGCTAGCTAATACGGGCGAGCTAGCACACAAAGCTTCACAAGCATCACATGAAGAAAAAACAAAAACCAGGAGAAAATGGTGCGGAGATCAATTATTTCCGTAACCTACCTCATCCTCGTCGCTGCCGCTCGTGCAGAAACCCGCGTCCTTCTGGCGCGCGAGCCGCTCACTGAGCCTCAGCACGCGCAGTAAAGTCTGATCTTCTTGCAGCGTAAGTGCAACGTTAACGGGCCTCGGCTCTGTCGGGCCGCCCGCCGCCACCGCTTCCAGCCACCGCCGACCGACCCTCAAACGCCTCCCGGATTTCTGTCGACTGCGAGGCGCCCACGGCCGCGCCGGAAAGCGACACCGTGCCGGGGCAGACGGGCTCACGCCCGCGAAGACAACCGAGGCAGGCAATCCGCCTCCAGCTGCCGCCATTATTATCCCACGACAACAACAACGACGCCGCTCTGCTTTGGGGAGGAACAAAATGGAAAGGCGCGCGATTGCGCGTGGAGAAGTGCATGCTGGGAAATTGGGTTTGTTTTTATCTGTAGCATCCTGGGCTAATCCTTTCTCTGTTTTTTTTAGCACGGCTGCTGTACTACAGTATTAAACATACACAGTATTTAATAATGTCATTATGGTCAGAAATGCTGTGTACTCTTTCACAGTTGAGCTAAAAGTTCTGATAAAAGCAAAATAAAATCCTGTGTGGTGTTTTCTTTCTTTTTCCTCCACTATGCTTAAAACCTCACACGGATCTTTATCTAACATGTTAATTAGTCCAGTGTGCATGTTTTGGGACTGTAGGAGGAAACCGGAGTACCTGGAGGAAACTCGAACCCAGGACCTTCTTGCTGTGAGGCAGACGTGCTAACCTCTACACCTCTACAAATATTAATGCAGTAGTTAAATAACAAGCCTGATATTTGGATTTGTGAAACATCACAGAACAGGAACTTGTTAAACGTATAATTAAACTAAGAAGACAAGTGATTAAAAATGAAGGCGCAAATCACTGAGTGAAAGAAAGTGAAAGAAAACTCATTATTAACCTTTCCTGATTTCGCACTAGTTGGAAAACACAGCAAAATTTTATTTATTTATAACCCATTTGTGTTTATTCCAAACCTATATATATATATACACATTTTAATAAACTGTTATGTCCGCATAAATATGACATGATGATGGAAATTACTCAGACATCAGTTATGTAATTTGTCTTTAATTAGTTCTACAGTATAATTTATAAATTTTCTGAAGCGCTTAATCCTAATTAGGGTCACGGGGAGGCTGGCGCCCATCTCAGCCAACTCTGGGCGAGGACGGAGTACACCCTGGACAGTTCACCAGGCCATCGCAGGGCAGAAACATGCTGATGGCTATGCAGCCTACTCTTTACAAAAATCAGCAATGTTTTTTTTACATGCCTCTCACCATAGACTGTAAGAGATATGGCTTGTCTTTGCTAACCCAGTGAGCTGCAAAGCTGCACGACTATCAACCCGGAGATTGCAAGTTCGAATCCAGATTGGTGCTACAGCCATCGGAGCTAATTGGCCAAGCTCTCACGGGAAGGAAGGATGGCATACTATCACTTCCCTGTCGCTCACAGTGATCACCAGCCAATCATAGGCATCTGTGAGCTCATTTGCACAATGGCAGCCCTCTGAGTGGCACACGATAGCCCTCCGAGTGTGTCCGCCCCCAAATGCACAGCAGTTCGAAAAAAGGGGGTGGCAGTATTGCATGTCAGTGAGGGGGCATGTGCATCCTTCCTGGATTTATGGGTTATCATGTGATAGGGAAGGCAATACTTGATGGGTGGGAATTGGATACGACTAAATTAGGGAGAAAAATGGGGAAAAATCTCCCAAAAAAAGAGATAGTGGGGCTTGAACCCCCAACCTTGGGATCAGTAATCCAGCACCCCACTACTGGGCCACCACTGCCCCCAGTATAATTTATTTTCATTTAAACAACTACAGACCCATTTTCACCACTGTAAAGATTATGAACATTGTAGTTATCATTTAACTTTATGTTAAAACATGTTATACTAAAAATACACTTCACAACCAAAAGTATACAGACACCTGACCATCAAATGACCTGCATGTGTATTCCAGATCATTCCAAAGGTGTTCAATACTCGAGCATTGAGTTCAGGGCTTCGTGAAGGACACCCAAGTTTTTCTTTCAGTTCACACTTGCTGAACCAAGTCTTCAGTGAGCTTGTTTGTATACAGAGGTATTATCATGCTGGAACAGTGTGGAAATCTGCATAATTTCACCAAAATATTAATATCTGTTTTCAGCAGTGTGTACTGCTGGAAAGTGTCGCCTGACAGGAGTAGGGGGTACCAATATGGGGACCATGATTTCAATTCATTTGAGCCGTGTACATCTCCACTTGTATATATAGGAGGGATTCCACATAGCAGCTGCCATTTTTAAATGTATTTAACGGCCCGCCACCAGATGGCTCTGATAAATTATCTTATAAATTATGGGGAAAATAATAATGAAAAAGGTGTGGCTTTGTTGCATATTTATGAGATCTGTGGTTGTACTTGCTTCTTATTTTTGCATCAGAACAGCAGCCTTCATTATGTTTTTGTCTGAAAAGTGATCTTTTGTGTTTTATACTGCTTTGTCTACAGACATACAGAAGTGGGTTCTGTATAGCACCTTCCTCGACCATGCATTCATTCCCTGTCAGATTGGAGCATAATTACCTGTTAGAGGTTTTCATTAATTAAACCTGGGGATTTATTATTTATTTTGGATGCACTTAACAGACTAGATCAGCTTTCCACCTCACGCTGAAAAGGGAAAATCCCATATTAAATCAGAGGAGAGATTATGTGGGAAGTACAAGTTAAACTACTTATTCAGGCCAAACTAAATAAAAAATACAGCAATAGATTACTGCATAGCCTATATATATATATATATATCCCATATGTCCCCTGTAATACAGCCCAAAGAATGAGATCCTGGCATATTATAAAATAATTATATTTTTATAATACGTGAGATGGCAAGAGGCATGTAGGAAATATGCATTTTTTTTTCAAAAAACAACAGTGTAAATTGAGGTGCGCAGGACTCCCGCCGGCCGCTTTTATAGAAGGGGCGGATTCACGTGACCTGTGCATCATTTTGCAGGTTTTTCTTTGTAAAAGAAAGTGGCGGATTCGTGTGACTTGTCATAATTTCATGGGTTTTTCTTTGTAAAAAGGGAAAGATTCGTGTGACGTGCAAAAATCAGTCACTTGAGCCGTTCAAAAACAAGCAAAAAGGACTGAACTGCTTCAGAAGCTCTTCGGCTCGTAATCGAGCTACTCTGAATTCACACCAAATTTTGAGCAGGTCAAAAACTTTTTCCAATACCGCAAAAACGGACCATTTACCTCAAATTCAACCGACTATCTCAGAAAATATATTCAATTACAACTGAACTAAAATTCGCTAGTACATTCGGCTGTGACTGCTTCCACGTGAGCTAGGCTTAAGGCTGAGCTGAAGCAGTTCTAAAAAAGAACAAAGAATATTCCAAAATTCATCGTGATCTTTAGAGTGGTCTGACTCTCAGCTACCACAAGTACTGATATGGAGAATTTAGAGAACTTATTTTTCCATCAACACTGTGAATGTTTAATTCACAACAAAGATATGAAAATAGATTTATGCATAAATGCAGATAATTCAGACTAGAGATGTATTGATTGCACATTTTCTGGCTGATTTAGATTTTTCTGTAAGTGAGACTTTTCATAAATGTAAAAATTTTATTTTCACAATAAAACAGATGATTGCACTTTATCAGTAATAATAATTATTATTGTCATTATTATTTTATTAGTAGTAACAGCAGTAGTATAAATATCGCCACATCACAATTACTACTATCATTATTAATAATCATTATTATTATTAAATACTAACAGTATGTTACATAACTCATCTGGAACCAGGTGAACCACCTCCAACAGTGTGCTTTAAGCAGTTGCCCACTGCCTGCTTATCTCTCCAAAAGCCATTTTATCAATGATGGCTGGAACACGCTGGAACTCGTAGCCTTTATAGTGACTTTAGGGATGAAGGAGAAGAGGTTGGAGGAGGTGGAGAAAGTAAAGCAGGAAGTGCAAGGGATTAGTTAGGATGCTGGAGAGCAACTGTAAAGAGAATGAAGAGGAGAAAGGCAGTTGGCCCAGTGATGCACCAGTGGAGACCTGGAGATGTTGATTTGAAATAGCTGTGGAGTTTTTAACCAGACTGATCAACAAAAATCTCGGACAGTGAAACGATGCCTGAGGAGTGGAGCAGAATGGGTCTTGTACCAATTTCCATGAACAAGGGAGATGTGCAGAGCTGTTGTAACTACAGAGGCATAAAGTTGTTGAGTCACACCATGAAGTTATGGGACAGAGTAGTGGAATCCAGGCTGAGAGCAGAGGTGGTGATCAGTGAACAGCAGTATGGTTTCGTGGCATAAAAGAGCACCACAGATACCATGTGAGAATGTTGATGCAGAAGTACAGGGAATGTCAAAAGGAGTTGCACAGTGTTTGTAGACTCTGAGACAGCATACGACAGAATACCAAGAGAGGAGTTGTGGTACTGTATGAGTAAGTCAGGAGTGACAGAGAAGTACGTGAGGGTGGTAACAGGATGAGGTATGTATGAGGACAGTGTAACAGTGGTGAGGTATGCGGTAGGAACGACGGACTGGTTCAAGGTGGAGGTAGGATTGCATCAAGGGTCGGCTTTGAGCCCATGGACTATAATGTTTGCGGATGACATTGTGATCTGTAGTGAGAGCAGGGTACGAGGGAGATAAATCCATAGAGGTGGAGGTACACACTGGAGAGAAAAGGAATTAAAGTCAGCAGGACCGCAAGACAGAGTAAATGTGGGAGGCGGGAGAAGTGCAGCTGAAAGGAGTAGAGATGATGAAGGTTGATGAATTTAAATTGAAGAGTGACGGGAAAGGTTTATAAGAGAGTTATGCTGTATGGTTCAGGGACAGTAGCCCTGACAAAAAGACAGGCAGCGGAGCTGGAAGTGACAGAGATAAAGATGCTGAGATTTTCTCTGGGAGCAACAAGAATGGACAGAGTTATAAATGTAATGTCAGAAGGACAATACAATGACAATACAATGAGAGAGGCCAGATTGAGATGGTGTGGACTTGTGCAGAGGAGGGATAAAGGGTATATTGGTCAAAGAATGTTGATGATGGACCTGCATGTTAGGAGAAGACGAAGGATAAAGAGGAGATTTATGGATGCGGTGAGGGAGAACATGCAAGTGTCACGTCAAGGTGTGACAGAGAGGGATTCAGAGGACAGAGCAACATGGTGAAGGATGATCTGCTGTGGCAACTCCTAACAGGAACCTCTGAAAAAAAGATGATGGCTGGAATGCACTAGTTTCCCTTGTTAGCTTCTTCAATCTGGGCATGTTCAGCAGGATAATGGTGTTTTAAGTGTCTAAGTACGTTTGTTCTGAATGTTTTCGTGGTGGTTCTATGGCCAGACATGTATTACAAATTGCGAGCTTTATGTCTTCACCCACAGTGTAGCCTGTGGCTTTAAGTGTGTGCATGACTGACATAATTACCATAGGGACCAGCTCAGATTCAGAAATATGTGCGACTATGTCTGGTCAGGCTAATGACAGAAAATTGTCCGATTCTGGCCTCTGGTTGGTTTCTTGGTGCATCTTTAATTATAAAGGGTTCACTTTGGGAATTGGTATATTGCATGCTTCATATGTAGGGAACCACAAATTCTAATAAAACATGGACAGTAAACAATTACATTTGGAACAGAATACTACATAAAGTGCCAAATAATATATAATAGATTTCCTAAGTTTTAAATACATGTATCTTTATTAGACAAGTTCAGTTGTCAAGACCTCAATACTTCATGTGAGGGCATCTGTGCTTCCTAAACTATCTTGACTGAGTATTGCTCCGCCCATATTGTCCACAGAAGTACAGTTACCGTCCTGTATGATTCTGCTAATGGTGGTGGAGATCACTCCAGATTCTAAATCTCTTTCCACACTGTCCACAGTGTTAAATCTTTTCTCCTGTATGGATGAACACTCATGCTTCTGGAGAGAACCCCGTCGAGTAAAACTCCTCCAGCACTGTCCACAGTGATATGGCTTCAGTCCTGTGTGGATGTGCTTGTGCCGTTGGAGAGAATTCTGACGAGTAAAACTCTTCCCACACTGACCACACTGATACGGCTTCACTCCAGTGTGGACATGCTTATGCTTGTGGAGGGTGCTCCGACAAGCAAAACTCTTCCCACACTGTCCACAGAGAAACGGCTTTTCTCCGGTGTGGACGCGCTCGTGCCGGTGGAAAGACGTCTGGTGAGAAAAACTCTTCCCACACTGTCCACAGTAATACGGCTTCTCTCCTGTGTGGATGCGCACGTGGTGATGGAGAGAACTGTGATGAGTAAAACTCTTCCCACACTGTCCACACTGATGCACCTTCTCTCCGGTGTGGATACGCTCATGCTGTTGGAGAGAACTCTGTCGAGTAAAACTCTTCTCACACTGCGCACACTGATAGGGCCTTTCTCCTGTGTGGACACGCTCATGCTGTTGGAGAGACCTCCAACACTTAAAACTTTTCTCACAGTGTCCACACTGATACGGCTTCTTTCCTGTGTGGATGTGCTCATGCTCTTGGAGAGAACTCTGGGAAATAAAACTCTTCCCACACTGTCCGCAGTGATGTAGCTTTCCTCCTGTGTGGATACGCTCGTGCAGTTGGAGAGAGCTCTGCCGAGCAAAACTCTTCCCACACTGTCCGCAGTGATGAGGCTTCACTCCTGTGTGGATGCGCCTGTGATTTTGGAGATTACTTGGATGATTAAAACTCTTCCCACACTCTCCACAGCGATAGACCTTTTCTCCTGTGTGCATACGCTCGTGCTTTTGGAGAGAACTCTGCCGAGTAAAACTCCTCCGACAATCTGAGCAGTTGTACATCTGGAAAACAAAATAAAATGATTTAAAATGTTTAAATAATTAAAAATTACTGTAATATTGGTCAATCCTCAAATCACTCATCTCAAATGGCTGTAATACACCGAATGTCAGGGATGCAGATGGACCAGGTAAATTAATATTAATACATAGATAAACATTTGAGCGTGGTTCATGCAAATTAACAGTATTTCATGAAACAAACACCCTAGGCATTTCATTCGGAGTGACAACTGCTGCTGATGACGGCGGAACAGCTGACCTGCGGTCAACGTTATATAAGGGGTATGTTATTTATACAGTGGTGCTTGACAGTTTGTGAACCCTTAAGAATTGGATACATTTCTGGATAAATTTGACCTAAAACATCAGATTTTCACAACTTCTAAAAGTAGATAAAGATAAGAGTATATAATAACACATCATAGAATATCACATGAGCGTCCTTCGCAGGGTGCCGGGGCTCTCCCTCAGAGAGTAGAACCGCTGCTCCTCCGCGTTGAGAGGAGCCAGTTAAGATGGCTCGGGCATCTGATTAGAATGCCCCCCGAACGCCTCCCTGGTGTGGTGTTTCGGGCATGTCCAATTGGGAAGAGACCCCAGGGTCGACCCAGAACACGCTGGAGAGACTACATCTCTCGGCTGGTCTGGGAACACCTCGGGGTCCCCCCTGAAAGAGCTGGAGGAAGTGGCTGGGGAGAGCGACATCTGGACCTCGCTGCTCAGGCTGCTGCCCCCGCGACTCGACCCAGGATCAAGTGGAAGATGATGATAATGAGAATATCAGATATATCATATTTGCCCTCAACTCTTTGAAACGAAGTGGGGCACCTGAGGCTGGCATGTTGGTATTTTTTTCGTTAATCAACCTATAAACCTAACAAGTGTGGTCAATCTTTAACAATCACCTTAAAATTTAAATTACTCTCACTCACTCGTCCAACCGCTTAATCCTACAATCAGGTCACTACCTCAGCGAACACTGGGTGAAGGTAGGGTACACTCTGAACAGCACGCCAATTCATCGCAGGGAAACACACACAACCTTTCACACTCACACCTAGCAGCTATTTGGAACAGCCAGTTAGCCTAAAGTGCATGTCTTAAGACAGTGGGAGGAAACCAGTGTACCAGGAGGAAACCATGCAAAGAACAGGGAGAACATACAAACTCCAGACAGAAATGCCCTCAGTGAGCCCAGGACTGTAACCTGGGACCTGTGCTAACCACTACACCACCCAAAGTATAAACTAAGTTGTATTTTAAATACCCATAATTCCCCTTGAATCACAACACATTAAGAAAACACCTTTAAAATGTTAAGGGGGTTCAAAGTAACCCCTTAAATAACGTTTCATGGTAAAAATAAGGGGTGTGTTGTAGAAATGAAGGGGCTCTTAATTTAAATTCAGTGTTTGGTATATTATGCTCTCCACAACAATGCCACTAGCAACATGGCGGCGATGCACACAGTCAGTGTTTGAGTAGGCCTCAGCCATCAGAGCTCGACTTCTGGTTTAACCAATAACGGAAAAGGGAAGAAAACGAAGAGGAATCTGGTTCTGACCTGTTTACAAAACCGAACTCGGTCATTAAAATGGTGTAGCAAAGATTCGGTGGATTTGCGTTATGAAACTCCCCGAGACCGAGCCGTTAGCCACGGACCAGCCCGAGTCCAGAACCTCGTCTGCCTGTTAACCGAACCGCGAGCAACTCGTGTGACACGTTTCACTTTCACTCACTTTCGGTGTAGGTACACTCACTACCCCAGGTCCCGCGCGCGCTCTTTCACGTGCAGCTCCGTCTCCAAGCCACACACCGTGCTCCAAACGCAGGCCTGATGACGTCAACAAACCGGGACAGCCCGCTAAACACCATGCGTTAGCGTGTCCGCCATATTGGTAGTGGCAAGCTTGAAAATTCAGTCTTATTTGTTCAGCGCTTTTACAATCGACATTGTCGCAAAGTATCTTTACAAAATGCACTTAAACATCACTAAAAACACCTATCTATATAAATCGTTTTTATATTCCCTTATATATGTTGATTTAGTGCCAGCAAATTATTGAGACAAAACAAAACAAGCCATGATATGGTGGGAAAAAGTTCAGAAATCGGTCTTAAAGTAGGGAGGCATGGTGGTGTAGTGGTTAGCAAGTCTGTCTCACAGTCAGGAGGTCCTGGGCTGGAGTCCTGGGCATTTCTATGTGAAGTTTGTATGTTCTCCCTGTGCTTGCATGGGTTTCCTCCGGGTACTCAGGTTTTTTCCCCGCAGTCCAAAGACAAGCACATTTGGCTAATTGGCTGTTCCAAATTGCCCCTAGGTGTGAACGTGAGTGCGAATGATTGTGTGTGAGGGTGTTGGCTCTGTGATGGCTATTCATGGTGGACCCCGCCTCACCCAGAGTCGGTTGACATAGGCTCCAGCCTTCCAGTAGAATTAAGTGGTTCATTCTTTGGGGGGGACACCCCCCCCCCAATATTGGGAAAAAACAAAATTCCCCCCCCCCCCCCCCCCCAAAAGAATATACGTTAATATGTGACATATGAACTACTTTTATGAGCCTTGACTGTTAACGGATCGGATTCATATGATTTGTTTTCCTGTATCTGTTTCTTAATGAAAAGACACACAACATGTGTGACCAGCCCCTCTCAATAGCATACAAGGTTGCGCCCACCCCCGGCAGCTTTCTTTAAAACACTGCTCTGACCAGCTTTGACTGACACTGTCATGGCTAGACTAGAGGGAGGTTTGATACAGATCATGGAGGGAGTACTGTTAGCAACTAAAAAGAGAAAAAAGCAGGACCAGCCGGCAGACATTAGAGTGTTTTTTCAGATAGTAAGCAATTAAATACCTAAGTAACAGTGCTGTTTCCAACATGAGTGCACAATTTTATTTATTAATGTGAAAATATGTGTCGTTTTGAAGTGACTCAGTTCACTCAGCAAAGCTAGAGTGAAGATACAGGCAAATAAAACTATAAGGTATACTATCTGCTTCCGCCTCTGAGGCGAACTACGTTTGTGTAAATCAATGCGCCCCTCCCGCACGCGCACAGTCACAGACCTAATGAGAAAAGGAGCAGGATTAGAGTAGGAGGGTTTGGACAGAGAGTTTGGTTGTTATTGTGTTATTAATAAAATAATATGACAGATAATCTCTCTCCCTCGTGTGTGTCATGTGTGTGCTGTGTGATTGACAGTTAAATAGTTAAAATTGAACTGATATTTGAACATAGAGGCTTGGGTGGGTTAAAGCAAATAACATAGTATTAAATTAAAATGGTCATCAGAGTCAGTTCTTCTGGTACAGTAATGATATCTGGTCACAGTGCAGTAATAAAATTGTTTACATTCAGTTAAAATCAAGATTTTACATTGAATTCTTTGCACAAATCTGTGATTTAATTACTGAGTGTAAGATTATTTTATTTCGGCCATTCCACACTGTAGGAGTATTGCTCGGCTGACCTTGAACACGGAACATCCATCCATCCCTCCATCCATTTTCTAAGCCGCTAAATCCTAATTATGGTTGCTGAGAGGTTGGCACCAATCTCAGCTGACTCTGGGCGAGAGCGGAGTACACCCTGGACAGCTTGCCAGGCCATCGCAGGGCCAACACTCACACAACCAGTCACACTTACACTCACACTCACACCTACGGGCTAGGTCGAGTCTAGACTCTTCAAAGTCAACTCCAGACAGGCTGATACACTTTTCGCCACAAGATCAGTTATGTAATTTGTGATTAATTAGTTCTACAGTATAATTTATTTTAATTTAAACAACTATTGATACATTTTCATCACTGTAGAGATTATATGTGATTATATGCTTGTTCTCCCCGTGCTTGTGTGGGTTTCATCTGGGTTCTCCGGTTTCCATGCACAGTCCAAAGACCTGCACATTAGGGTAAATAGCTGTTCTAAATTGCCCCTAAATGTGAGTGTGAATGGTTGTGTGTGTGTTGGCCCTGCGATGGTCTGGCGAGCTGTTCATGGTGTACCTCACCTTCACCCAGTGTCGATGAAGTGGACTACTGAAAGGGAAGCCGGAGGGGGAGGGAATTTTGCCACGATTATTACGATTTATTATGATTTGATGGCAATCATGATAGAATGTGGGAATCTTAGTAGAGTGTAACAGACCTTAACGGCATAACAGACCTTTATGTAGCATCATAGGGGATCTTGATGAACTTGGAAACACGATTCCATCAAGTTTCATCTCCTGTATGCACCCTGCCAATTTACACCCAAGTGTGCTCATAAATTGGGTCTTTGCACTTTTTTGAATTGTGGAGATTGTGGACATCATGGCCCCAATGTAAACCCAGGTATAGTCAAGCTCACATCAGACATGTACTACACCCTCTCACCTGCTGCATTAAACTGTCGATGTCCTGAGCAGCTCCATCAGCAGCAGACTGATCCACCCATCGTGTTACAGCAGATCATTCTTCCCAACCGCCAGACTCTTTAACTCCAGCACAATGTGACCGGTTGTTTATTAGCATTCCATATACAACAGAAATGCACAAAGCCCTTTTATCTCAGTCCACATACATTTTCTCATTATATGATATATATATATATGTATATATATATATATATATATATATATATATATATATATATATAAAATATACGTTATGTTTCAATAACAACATAAGAAGTGCTCACTAACACAGGTTTAGACAGATTTGTGAACAATATTTGAGAGAAATAGGCCTTTTGTGTACATAGACAAAGTTTTCAGCGCATGAAAAATGGGAGCAAAAACAAAAGCATTTATATTTTTGTTGAGTATATATATATATATGTATATATATATATATATATATATATATTCACATTTGTACAATTAAATTAATAATTAATTAATCAAATAATTCTTCTGTGTAATGTCTAATTATTCAGCCATATCCATCCAGTGCCTTTTTACTGCCTGGATCATGTGTGGTATTTATATTGATATTTATCTGCTCAGCATGTGTGCACTACAATTACAGGACATTTACTGTATATTTGGAAGGTGTATTTAGTGTATAAAATTATTATATTTTTAAATTTTGCATTAGATTGTGTGACTTTTTTCATTGTTTCTATTGATGTTTGATTGACACTTTTTTCCTGTTCCTAAAACTTGTGCTCTGTGACATGTAAATTTCCCAAATGTGAGATTAATAATGTTTATCTAACCTTATAATTAATGTTCAAAATAATGAGCATTTGTGTCCATAATTATCCTTCATACAGGCATTTACCTTTACACTGGAAATAAGGTAACAAGGTTGGATATGAAGAAAAACATTCTGACCAGTGGAATCAGGGTAACACACTATAGTACCAGTAACACTTTACACATACTTTCAAATGGTATCAGAAGCACATAATCAATGTGAGTGAAAATGGATCAATGCAGGGTTTTCATTCATTCACTTATTTTCTGAACCACTTAATCCTAATTAGGGTCACAGGGAGGCTGGCGCCCATCTCAGCCGACTCTGGGTGAAGGGAGAGTACACCCTGGACAGCTCGCCCAAGCCATCGCAGGGCAGAAATATGCTGATGGCAATGCAGCCTACTCTTTACAAAAATTAGCAATGGTTCTTTTGCATGCCTCTCACCACAGACAGTGAGAGACATGGCTGGTCTTTAATAACCCAGTTAGCTGCACTGGGGGAGACAGCAGTGACATCCCGGTGACAGTGGGGCTTGAACCCCATGCAGGTTTTATTATTATTAAAAAAATGTCAAAAAGGTTTGTCCTGTAAAAAGTAAATTTATTGATATGTAACATATTTCTTTTTGTAATCTCGCTCAGGGCAGATAATTTTTGTCTGTCTAGATGCTTCTTCTTCTTTTTAAATTCTGACCCACAAATGTGATCTAGTTCTATAATGTGCAAGATGTGGACATGGTAACCAGATTCTGTTGGTCAAACGAGTAATGTAACCATCAGCAGCTGTGGGTGAAGAGAGTCCCTTATGAAAAATGTGGAAGGAGGTACGAATCAAAAAAAGTGAGCGGAATAATAATAATAAATATTTAGAAGAACATAGGTATTAATGCTTTCAGCATTCACACCAAAAAAACCAAAACATGATTTCAAGTTGTGTCCCTGGAGTGGTCATGAAAATCAATTTGTAAGTTGATCTTTTCCTCCTTGACTGTGCAGGATTGTATTCTGTTTGGTGAAGGGCGAAGCTTTTTCCTTTTCCATTCTTTCAGGCACAGATAGCCATACAGAACCACGCTCACACATGGATTTTAAAAGTAGAGTATGGATTTCATAGCAGCAGTGTTCCCAAAGCATAATGTACATAGCATCTATACAACGGTTTATACTTGATATTAAAGAAAACGTTACATGTTACATGTATAGTTACACTGATACTTACATAACCAGAGGTTCAGGTATCTTCCAACCACTCTATTTCCTTTTCAAAAACAAAAACTGATAAATATATTATAAGCCCTCGGAGAGCGCATACCTCCGCCAATCTGAAAAAAGAAGAAGTACACACTTCCTGCTGGGCCTGCGGTAATAACACACTTCCAGAATTCTCACAATGTTAAAAAAATCTTTGAAAAATTCCTGGATCCAGAATTTGATCCAGATCATCAACAAATCAAATAGAATGTTACTTGGGACCCTTACAAAAAACTGACCCTTACAAAGAAATTCATCAAAATTCATTCATAATTATTTTGTGTAAAACAAATAAACAAACAGACACAAAAACAAACCAACACAGACAAAAACATAACCACCTTGACAAATAGGGGAAAAAAAAGATTATCTGATTTACATTTTAAAATACAAAACTAGAAAAGGTAAACAAGCAGTGTTTAATTTTCTCCTTTGGTTTTAAGTAATCACAGACAAAAAGATGAAGCGGTGTCAGCAGTAGAAGGCATAGAGGTAAAAAGATTATAGCGGACAGGGATAGCTTTTAGGTAATCCGACGGCCATCCTGTGACGGGAAACCACCACTCTTCGCAGCATTCTTCTAGTCTGACGAGCAAAAGTTTTGAAAAGGTGAACAAATTTGGTCTCATAATACTCAGATTGCTGTGTGTCCATCCTTGTAAAAAATTTGGTGCAACCTTTTATATTTCTATCTGAAAATACGGAATTTAGTGCTGAATATGTTGGTCCTCAAATAATTAATTGTTATCCATACATTCCGCTGCTTACTGCTGATGTACAAGTTGCACTGTTTATTTCATTACAATAGAACCTCATTTTTCAAGAGTTCAGGCTGAAGAGTTTCTATCTCATAAGCAATCCACAGTAATTCTTCAAATCTACAACATGGGGGTCATCCTTACAATGTGCGTATAGTTTGGCTACGTTTCAGTGGCTTACAAAACTAGTACCATCACAAGCTGTGTGGGTGTGTGCTTAACCTTGACATGACACACTGAACACATAACTCAGCTCTCCTTATAATATGCCGTCCTAAACTGGGATTTAAATAAACTTATCCTTTAAATGCTAATACGAATGATTATAATACAACAAGGATGCTACTACGTTTATATACGAGATTAAATGGAAACTTAAATGCTAAAGAGGTCGAGACTTTTAATTCTCAAGCTTAACACAAAGTCATTCCCTGTGTCCAAAATCACTCACCACACCGTACTGAAAAGGTAAACCATATAGTGAGTTCTCCATTTTGTAGTAGTGTTAGAATGAATAAATGTGAGAATCATTCTACACTATAGAGTGCACAGCACGGTGGTGTAGTGGTTAGCATGCTCGCCTCACAGCAAGAATGTCCTTCTAGTCCTTGGCGAGGGCGATTCTGTGTGGAGCATGAATGTTCTCCCTGTGCTTGCATGGGTTTCCTCTGGGTACGCTGGTTTCCTAACACAGTCAAAACTGTCCGTAGATATAAGTGTGAATGGTTGTGTGCACGTTGCCCTGCAATGGTCTGGCGAGCTGTTCAGGGTGTACCCCACCTTCGCCCATAGTCAGCTGAGGTAGGCTCCAGCCCAGTAGGATTAAGCTGTCTGTCAAATTGATGGATGGGTATAGAGTGCACTCGATGTATCCCATAATGTATTGTGAAAAGTAGTGTACAACTGATGGTCACCAAGCAAGCAATATATACCATCATGCACTGCGTTCTTCCTAATGACATGATGTGTGAGACACAAAAATAATACAATTAATAATAAAATATAAAAAGAAATTAATTCTAGCCTCAAATCTCATTTAGTTAAAGCAAAAGTTTCGTATGTATGGTCCAGCAGCTTAGCTGACGTTGACATGTGCATATTTTAAGTATAAATCAGCATTATGCAATTACTGGCGTCGAGGAGTAGTGTCGGAAAGTGTTTTAATATTGTACCATGGATCTCACTGTATAATCCTCTGTATTTAATTCCCTGTATGGTGAATAGGGGCAAGTGAGTGAGTGATTTCAGATACAGGGAGGGTTTCTTTCATTGCATTTTTCTTGCAAGTCTGATTAGACGATCCAAGATAAGACACAGCCATCAGTCTCTCTCCGATCACGTCTGTAAACTCTTATGAAAGTAATATGAAGTATTTTTTCTTCTGTGAAGTGAGGGTCTCTTCTGCTTCTTTGGCTTCTGCTCACAAATTTTGGACGAAATAACATCAATAAAGCTTCTTCTTCTTTTTTTTTTTTTTACAATAACACTACATACCATGTAAAATAATATATTATAGTTCATTGTGAGTTTTAAATACATGCATCTTCATTTGACACATTCATTTGTCAAGAGCTGATGGCTTAACGTCATGGCGGTTGTGTTGCCAAATTGCTCCCGAATGAGTATAGCCCCACCCGCACTGTCCAGCAACAATCGACAAGGTACAACAACCGTCCTGCATGATTCTGCTCGTGGTGGAGGTCATGCCGGGCTCTAAAACTCTTCCTGCACCATTCAGAAAGTTTCAGATTTCCCCTCTGGGTGGATACATGCATGCTCTTCAAGTGAACATGTAAAACTCGTCCCACACTGTCCACAGTGATACGGCTTCAGTCCTGTTTGGATGCACTTGTGCTGCTGAAGATTACTCCGACAAGTAAACCTCTTCCCACAGTCGCCGCAGTGATACGGCTTCTCTCCTGTGTGGACACGCAGATGCTGAAGTAGACCCCCCTGCTGAGTAAAACACTTCCCGCACTGTTCACAGTAATACGGCTTCTCTCCCGTGTGGATACGCACATGCGCTTGCAGAGACCTCCGACAAGCAAAACTCTTCCCACACTGTCCACACTGGTATGGCTTCTCTCCGGTGTGGACTCGCATGTGGTCTTGGAGAGAACTCTGACGGGTAAACCTTTTACCGCACTGCTCGCATGGATACGGCTTCTCTCCTGTGTGGATGCGATCGTGGTCTTGGAGATGACTCCGGTCAGTAAAGCTCTTCCCGCACTGTTCACACTGATACGGCTTCTCTCCTGTGTGGATACGCTTGTGCTGTTTTAGAGAGCTCTGACGGGTAAACCTTTTACCACACAGCGCACAGTAAAACGGCTTCTCTCCTGTGTGGATCCGCTTGTGCTCTCGGAGATTGCTGTGATAACTAAAACTCTTCCCACAGAGTATGCAGTGATACGGTTTCTCTCCTGTGTGGATGCGCTCATGCTCTACGTGATGACTCCGATACGTAAAACTCTTCCCGCACTGTTCACAGTGATACGGCTTCTCTCCCGTGTGGATCCGCTCATGCAGTTTTAGAGATCTCGGATGAGTGAACCTTTTCCCACACTGTCCGCAATGATACGGTTTCTCTCCGGTGTGGATACGCTCGTGCTCTTGGAGAGAATACTTCTGAGAGAAACTCTTCCCACACAGCCCACAGTGATGCAGCTTCTCTCCGGTGTGGACACGTGTGTGTTTTTTGAAATCGCCACTTTTAGTAAAACTCCTCTCACAATCGGGGCAGTGATACATCTGTAAAACATTAATAAAATTAATTAAATTATTCAGTATGTTGAAATAATTTAAAATGTCGTTCCCAAGGTCATTAAGGAATTGTTATCGAAAATTTACAACGTATGGTTTGATCATCAAATCACCTTTAACGGCTGGAGCACATTGAATTTGAAAGATAGAGGTAGACCTGATAATTTATCAAGAGTTATCAGATGATGATATATCCCCTGGCCTTCACACGTCAGAAAATATGCAGTACAGAAATCCTGGAATGTCTGGCCTGGAATTGACATGATTACATTTCACCGACAGATGAATATACAGAAGACTCTATCTCCCCTGCCTTGGTTGATAAAACAGTCACAAATTACTTCTGGCCTGAAAATAAACACAATCCATATATTTAAATGTTAAACTGGTTGCCATAGAAACACAAGAATTTAAACTGAAGAAATCTCAAAATATCAGAAGGCACAACTGCACTGTCTGGTTGAAATCTGGAACGGTTTTGCAGTCCTGGGTCACCCATATTCTTATATGGTAAATTGGTCACCATGGAAACATGAATAAACTCAAAGGGCACTCAGAGTGTAAGGCAGTGCCGCCAAGCACAAATATTCAGTAACGTTTTAATATTTATAATGAAATGTCTCCACCCAGTGGGCATTGTATGAACATTTTGCCCCGTGTAAAAAATTGGTATTTTTCGTGATTTTGCGTTTTTTTTTCTTTTCCCAATTGCACGTGATCCCATGCACAAATCACATCCAAAATTTAACAGGTTCTTTTCAGGTGCAGGCTCCACCCCTCCACCAATTTAATGATCAGTAGTTTTTGTGTAATCCATGTGTTAATCAATTATTGTTAAAAATAATTAAATAAATTCCTGGATCCGGATTGTGATCCTGATCTACCCCAATATATTATGGGTTCTTGCCAGGCTCATGCCACGTCCCTCCAGCAAGTTCCATTAAAATCGAGACAGCCGTTTTTGCATAATCCTGCTAAATGAGGGTTTCATTGAATTAACTGAATGACACAAAGTTTAATAAATCAGGTGTAAAACTCTCGAAACCAAATAATTCTCCACAATTATTACACAATTATTGCTTATTATTTAGAGAATTACACATTAAATCCAGACCCCAGTCACTTTAGGACCAGCCGCCACATTGCCACTTGTATCCGTCTATTTGTGTGTAATCTCAGCCCCTTTGTCCACTTCTGGACAGTGGGTTGTAAGAATATTATAATTCCTAGAATAATTTTTAGACATACTCTTTCTATGGTGCTACTGTGATGAAATATTCATAATATTTTTAATTGGGCATCTACAAACACCATTAGAGACGTCCTATCATCAAGTATACGTTTCAAGGTTCTTTAGTGATCACTGTACCGTCAGCACGTCAGGACTGAGGCACTTCCAAATAAATGTGCCTTGTTTTACAATAATACAAATAAAGGAAATTTAATCCCCCTTTATGTAAAGTTCTGACCTATTAGTATCATCACAAAGTATCAGTAATTCTTTGAAAAAATTACTGCTTTGTGAAAATATCTATTGTTGCTGTAAGCAGTAAGAAGCAAATGAAAATACATGTTAAAAAATCTAAAATTTTAATGAAAATCTAAATAATCACCAAATTCAGTAAAGGATACGCAATGTTATATATGACAGCAATGAAGTACATGTAAAATTGTGTTTTTCTCACACCAAATGTTTTTAGGATTTTAAATCATTAAGAAAATAATCCTTCATAATTAAAATATTGAATAATAAATACAGCACCTCCTTAAAAATCCTAAAGGTTTTGAAGATGTGATATCTGTTACCGTGTTTCCCCGATAATAAGACAGTGTCTTATTTTTTTTCGGTTCAAAAAACACCGTAGGGCTTATTTTCGGGGTAGGTTTTATTTTAATTAACATTAACAGCAATTTCAATAAACAGGTAAGTGATTCCTCC
>JAOUQZ010000012.1:10393787-10404540 GCA_028564935.1 Neosilurus hyrtlii
CACACACACACACACACACACACACACACACACACACACACACACACACACACACACACACACACACACTCCACCCCCTCTGCTGACTCTCACACAGATATTAGTGCTCTGTAAAAGCACATTGAATCCACAAACTCTATGACTGCACTTTATTTACATTTACTTTCTAGTTTATATACACTTTGCTGCTGCTGTTTATCTGTTTCATCTCATAATGCCTTCAATGTACATACTGTATATCCAAGTGTTCAGTGTTTATTCACAGGTGTTTAGAGTTTATATTTCTATTTAAAAGTTGTGCAATAACTGCTTGTGTTTATATTCTGCTCTTGATAGTGTTAATTGCAGTTTATTGCCTTGCTTGTACCTTTTATAGCTGAGAGTCTAGTTTGTAAGCTTGAAATCTTAGATAGTTTGTATCTGATTTTTTTGGCTTAATATCTGTATACTGTTAGTTTTGCCATTATGTGATGTTTTTTGCCAAAGTGATGCATCCTTGTCCTATTCTCGTGATCTTGCACTCTTGTGAGAGTTAAACCAACTACAAATGGTACCCTTTTCAAACAAGCTTGAACCCAACTCTGAATGGGAAAAATGTCATAAAGATGCTTTAGTTTGTTGAAACAATGCCATTCACTGAAATCAAGGCTCAAAGCAGTTCAACAAAATATTAAAGACTTTTATTTGGTCGGACAGAATATAAACAGCTTTATAATTTATAATAAAATACACAATAAATAATCATGTTCAAGATGTCAAAATAAACAACATGCTTTAAACATGATTTAGTCATTTTCAGGCTTATGGCTCAGATTAACTGGGAACTGGCTAAATTCATGGAACCTACATTGATTGGCCATAACAATAAAACCACCTCATTGATACTGTCTCAATTTGCCGTAGACACATGTGGGCTCTAAAAGATCTCTGAAGGTGTTCTGTGTTATCTGGCAACACGAGGTGGAGCCTCCATAGATTGGACTTGTTTGTGTATCACAACCCATAGATGCTTAACTGAATTGTGATCTGGGGAATCTGGACACAAAATCGACACCTTAAACTCTTTTATATTCCTCAAACCATTCCTGGACCATCTTTGCAGTGTGACAAGGTGCATTATCCTTATATTCTCTACTAATGTTTAGGTTGTTGTTATGTGTCATAGTAACAACCAAACAAATACCAGGACCAAAGGTTTCCCAGCAGTGCCTCAAGGTTGATGCAGTAACTGAAGGAGGGATCAGAGATTAGTCCAGGGAAATAACAAGATTCTGATGTGGGGATGAATCAGCTGGGATTTTCCGCAGTTCACTTTATGCAAGACAAACCAGGAGATACAATCCTGATACAAACCAAAGGAAATTGAGCCAGAATCTTTTGAACTGTATTTAAATCTGAATTGTTGGTTTTACAGTCTTAATAGGTTTTTAATACGAGCAAGTAATGGTGCTTAAATTAAAAAGACATGAAAACTACAGCTGAGAGAGAAAAGAGTTCACAAAATGATTTAAGAATATAACCATGAAGGTTCAAGTGCATGTGAAGCTTCATAAAGCCAACATCATGTTGGGTATGTATGGATGTATATATAAAAAAAAGGGAAAAAAAAGATTAATAAATTGGGACTACTGTGTCTCTGACTTTGGATCCTAATGTACAGTGCATATGAAAAGTTGAAATGAAAAGTTTACTGACTAAAGCACCTACATCAAGTCTTCCAAAAGCATATAGGAAAATGAGTAATGATCTGATGAGACTTAAGGTTCCTAAAGATATCTTTGGTGCAATAACAATGCTGAACATCAACAAAAAACATCACACTCATGGTGGAGGCACGCCATTTTATAATCAAAAGGTTCTCCAACTAAGTATTAGATTAAGGATGTGCATATTTATGCAACTAGGTTATTGTAAGGGTTTTTTTTCTAGAAATTTTGGTTTGGTTTTGTTTTTTTAGTGCAGGTTAAGGTTCACATTAAAGGTTATTTTTTACATCACCAAAACCTGGCATTATAACTTGGGTATGAAGATTTTTTTTTATCTGTTATAAAGTATCATTAAGTATAATGACATAAATGTTACTGAAAACCATGAAACAAACCCAAACACTTCCAAATACTTTGATCAGTAATTCTTTATATGAAGAGTTTGAGTTCAAATATAGAAAAGTACCATTGTTTATTATTATTTATTATATTATGTTTATTGTTAATTATGAGAAAAACTATTTTTTAAGGAGCTTTACAAAAAAAACCCAACTTTTTCTAGTAGCTTAAAAAAAACGTTTTCCAGTAGCTTTCAAAAACATTTTTTCAGTAGCTTCAAAATAAAGCTATACTGAAAAAATTGTTTTTCTCATAATTAATACAATGGCACTTATCTGTTTTTGAACTCAAACTTTGAGGGAATTAAGGGTATCTCATTACTACTGGGAAATGATTTGGTGTGTGTCAGGTGTACCTATTACATATGTACCTTTCAGACAAACGTGCAAAGGACATGGATATTAATCAGAAATTAAGTTTTAAATATTTACATAAATCAGGCTTCAGCACATTTATCTAAGCATCTAAAAGTACTCAATTTATCATAGAAAGAGAGAGCAAGAGAGAGCAAGAGAGTGAGGGAGCGAATGTTTAACATGTGTAATTATTTACAGTTGTGGGGTTCGATGTTAAACTCATATTGTCTATGATGGCAGCTAAATGATTGCAGGATGTTCTTCATATAGAAAAAGCCCTCTGTTTATATTTTCTTTTTATAATAATGAAAGAGCACTCATCAGGCTGGTTTGGGGCTCTGATTCCTGCCCAGGACGCTTGGACCCGCAGTGTTTCTTCGGGTCTTAAGAGAATTTCAGTGGATTATCATCCTTTAGCTATAGACCCAGAGACCAATGAGAGACACATCCTTGTCCCAGTGGTAGAAGCCCAAACTCGACCACTCGTGGGGTGAAAAAAAGGAAAGCAATCCAGAATCATGTACATTACAGTTCATGTACAGAGCTGTTAAAACATTACCAACTGAATTTAAATTAATCCTAGACAAGAAATTTTATACAACGATGATTACGTACTGACGTAAAGCAAAACAAAGTTGTACCCATGTTTAGCACACTGTATTTTGATATAGGTGATAATTGTCATATTGTAAAGTAATGTGTGTGAGAGTGAGGTATTCATGCAGGTTTTACTGTATTTTATATTGTGTAATAGAATTTTAGAAAACTGCTTGTTTAAAGCTTATTGTGTTGATTATACTGTACATGCAGAAGCTTGGGACTATGGCTAAAAATTAGCAATAGCTATAAATTCTATGTGCAGCACATCAGTTACATTCTTTGTATTAAATCTATGTTAAAATGTATCGTTCCTATAAAAACAATAGATAATTTGACTTATTTTAACATTTTTGTTTTTACAGTTGAAAACAAGAGCACTCAGAGAGTGCGAACATTCACCAAACCCAGCAATTCCCCATATCAGCCAAAATGTCAAAAATCTCACATTGGAAAGAAAAAATCTTAAATTTCCTGGATCTAGAATTTGATCTGGATCATCTACAAAATCTAATTGAGACTTCTTTGTCCAGAGTCACACCTTCGGTTGAAATTTTATGAAAATCCTTTAATTTTAAATTTCTTTGTAATCCTGCTAACAAACATAGGGGCACTCATAAAGTGCAAGGCACCTTCATCAGGCACAAATAGATAATGGTGACAAATGCATGGAATAACCTGAAAAATCTGCCTAAGACTACAGGTTTTTATTGTAACTTGTCATAGTTACAATTAAAAGTCTCCCTTAGAATGATGAACATTCGTTTACACATTATTTGTACTTATTGACCCTAATCATTTTTTTCCGTGCACGGATCACTCTCAAAATAATGGTTTATTACTTCTATCACACCTTATTGTAGATTTTTTTAAGCAAAATCAGTGCACAAATATTTTAGTTATACTGCACACAAACAAACTGACACTCTAATTAACTAACAAACCAATCAACACACATAAAAACAAAAAAGCACATTCAAAACAAGTAAAGTGACACAATTATTAGATTTTGAGGCTTTATTAGTGCATAAATGCATGTAAAACTGCTTTTGTGAAAGCTGGTCATTTTGTTCATTCATGTCCAAACATCAAAACTCCAAAAATATAGTATTTTATATTTGTCCTTAACATTCATTTCAAGTGTCCATAATCTCCCTTTCAGTTCTTCAAATATGGTTAAGGAGGTCTGACAGAATGTTTTGTATCTGTGTGTGTGTGTGTGTGTGTGTGTGTGTGTGTGTGTGTGTGTGTGTGTGTGTGTGTTTCTCATTAAATGCATTTCACTGTCAAAAACAGAACAACATTAAACTGCTGGATGATAACCGTGTTTCTGTTTCGATGAGGAGCTTCAGGCACAAATGAACATTGTAAATTAAAATCATCATGTGTTGTACTAGTGAACGAACTACAGTTTAATTGATTATCGAGCCAGGTCCTTTTCTGGGATACAGACTAAACCTAATCATACACTTAAGTAACCAAAGTGATTTAGTTCAGACCAAGTAATTAAATCAGTTTTAAAATATCCTGATCGTGCATATCCTCTGGATTCTTTTCTTCTTTCATTCCTTTTTAAATATAAATAAGTAGAAAACCATGAAATCCAATCTCATGCCTTGACTTCTCATAGAAGTCCTATAGGTTCAGCACAAAAAAGCTGCTGAATTACTCTGAGCTGAGCCAGGCTGTGCCTTCACACCACCGACAGGCCCACTGCTGTCTTCAGCAACTCTCTCGCACGGCTGGTTTTCATCATTCTGACAATAAAAATGAAAAGAATAAAAACAGTAAAGTTTCTTCCGAAAGAAAAAAAAAGGAAGGAGAAGAGGACCAGAGATTTCCACAGCTGGTCTATTTTCTCGAAAGATCCCCTTTTTGTTTCTTTTGTTCTGTTTATCTGGCACAAAGGAAGTGTGTTTCTCTGTGGCTCTGTGGTAAGCTTAGAGGGGGTTATCCTCACACTGGAATGCTTTGTAGAGAAAGGCAACCACATTCTTCACAAGCTCCCTGTGGGCAGGGGGGCAGAAGGGGCTCCGGCTCCTTGCTGATTGTGGCCCAGTTCTTTGATTCATTGAACTTCAGGGAAAAATACAGCCGCAGCACGCAGTAGGACAGATTTAGTTTGACAATTACTTCCCCCCTCAAAGCAGTAAATTCCTACTAGATCTGAATGAAATAGCAGGATGGACTTGGACCTGTTCTAAACCAAGTCACTGAGACTCTGTGGGGAAAAAAATCAGCCTGAAAACATTTAAAAAAAAAAAAGATTGCTTATTTTGTACAGCAACCTCCACATTTTTGTCAAATTTATTTCAGTATAAATCAGATGAAAACATTGGGTTGGAAGGACTAGGCTTAAACAACCAGCATCCCATATTACACATCTGCACTGGTTGACAGCTGCGACAACCTGGGATAAGAGTCAATTTCATATCGGTAATGATACCCCTCCAACATCTCTCCACACGTGTCGCGCATTTCATAGATGCGCTTCTTGATCCCTTTCCGGTTCAAGTACAGAACAAACAGAAACATTAGACCCACAAACCCCAGCACTATTCCAAGGAAGACGTAGGATGTTTGCAGAGCCAGGTTGCTGCTCTCCTCTACATGATGGCATCCCAGCACCAGCTCCCTTGTTTGTAGTAAAGAAGTGTTTTGTAATTCAAGAGGAAACACACAGACCACATGCTCTGCGTCTACAACACGGTCCTGCGAGTTGTTGAGCAAGGTGATGAACGGCTCAATTTCACAAGTACATGTGTACGGATTATGGCCAAGATGTAACTTCGCTTTTGGAATGCGCCCCAATTCAACCAAGCCTTCCTCGCTGAAAGTTTTAAGAGCATTACAGCTGAGATCCAGCTCTTCTAAGTGCTCCAAACCTAACAATGTTTCATTGGAGAGGAATACTATGGAGTTGTTGGTCAGCTGAAGCCGGCGTAGACTGCTCATATGAAAGAATATCCGAGGGGGCAGGAAGACCAGGCCATTGCTTGATAGGTCCAGCCTGAGCAGACTGTCCAGCCTGCTCCAGCAAAAAGCTGTGGCCAGGTTAGTGACCGAGGAGTGGCTGTAGAGCGCTCGGCTGAAATTTAGCTCTCTCAGAGGGTGGTTGGGCATTGTGAAAGCCTCTGGGTGAATCAACACAAGCTGATTGTTGCTCAGGTCCAGTGATCTGAGATTAATCATGCTGGAGAAGGTGTAAGACTCCACCTCAGATATTCTACAAAACAAAAAAAAAAAAAAAGATTGTTAGAATAAACTAATTCATGGGAGACTTAATCAGATTAGACAGAAAGCAGAAAAGATGAAAATAGAAAGAGGAAACCCCCAGCACACTTCAAACTATCATTCATTCATTTGCTAAACCACTTGATCCCACTCGAGTCACAGGGAGGCTGGAGCCTATCTCAACTCAGTCTGGGTAAAGGTGGGGGTACATCCTGAACAGCTCGCCAGTTCATTACAGGGCCAACACACACAGCCAGTCACACTCACACCTAGGGGCAATTTGGAACAGCCAATTAGCCTGACATGCATGTCTTTGAACTGTGGAGGGGAACTGGAGTACTCTGAGAAAATCCACCCAAGCACAGGGAGAACATGCAATCTCCACACCGAGCCCAGGACTTGAACCCAGGAACTTCTTATTATTAAGGTGGACCTGCTCACCACTATGCCACCATGCTGGCCCTCTTCGCAGACCTTTTTATTTTAAATATTGCGCTCTTGGAGACATGCTGTAAAAACCTTTATGAATTATTATTATTATTATTATTATTATTATTATTATTTTACCTGTTGTTGCTGAGTGATAACGTTGTCACATTCTCCAGCCCCTTGAAACAACCAGGACCAATCTGTGTGATATGATTCCCCGTGATGAACAGATTCCTTGTGTAAGTCGGAATGCCAGTCGGTATCTCCCGAAGATCTTTAGAAACACACTTCACGGTTTGTGCAGCTTCAGAACATTCGCAGCCAGCAGGACATGACGCAGAACGCGCGGCGCGGACGCACAGCAGCGCGCACATGACGCGCAGCACCAACATGGACATGTCGCGGAAAAATGAAGCAGGTCAATGCCCTTTCTCTAAACTCACCTCGACCGAGAGTATCTTACACAGAATCAACAAACATGCTTTTATTTTCCCTTCATTTTCTCTGTCGGTGCTTCCGTTAATTCAGAAACTAAAAAAAAGTTGTGTCTCCTGGTCTCCACGCGTGCATGTGGTGTGGTGATCTGAATGATCAGGCTGAGCTCCCAGCTCCTCTGCATGCTGGAGAAGTCACGTGTAGTGAAGTAAGAGGCAGGAGCTGATTACCATGAGAAAAGAAACCATCTGAACTCCTCCAGAACAATGAAATGAAAGCAGCAGCACTGGACACCCGCGTGGAGGAGGGGAGAATGAGAAGAGGAGAAGGATGAGAAGAGGAGAAGGAGGAGAAGGGTGATCTACTCATGTCTGAGAGGAAAATCCACAGCAACTAAATACAGGATAGAACATCTTTCTACTATCACTCTTCATGTGATTCAGTACCATGATTTGTGAACAGAGCAGAGATGCACATGCTCTTAATCCTGCACATGGTGCCAAAGCCTGGACTGAAACAAATCTCCGGATTTCAAAATGATCATTGTTTGAGAATACATTTTTTTCACTTGTTAAAAGATGTACATAAATTCATTCATTCATTTGCAGAGCAGCTTAATCCAATTAGGGTCACTGGTAGGCTGATACCTATCTTGGCCATCTCTGGGCGAACCTGAACAGCTTGCCAGTCCACTGCAGGGCCAATTTGGTCTGTGGAGGGAAACTGGAGTACTCTGAGAAAATCCACCAAAGCACAGGACATACAATTTCCACGCCGAGCCTGGGACTTGAACCCAGGACCTTCTTATTATAAGGTGGACCTGCTCACCACCATGCTGCCCCTCTTTGCAGACCTGTTCAGTTTAAATATTGCGCTCTCGGAGACATGCTGTAAAAACTTATGAATTATTATCATTATTATTATTAGGAAGAAACATGTGGGAAGAAACCCGGAGTACCCGGAGGAAACCCACGTAAGCACAGGGAGAACATGCAGACTCCACACAGGACTCACACCCAGGACCTTTCTGCTGTGAGGCAAACATGCCAACCACTACACTACCATGCTGCCTCTGTACACAAACGTAGCTACTTAAATAAGCAGAATTACTGGCACCCAGAGGAATTGTAGTTTTAAAAAGACAGTACTATGATTGTTAAAAAAAAAAATGGCTAAATATTATTAATGGGGTTATCAAAGAAGGTAAAATCATTCATATATATATGGAAATTTTGTTTTAAAAAGGATAGTAGACATGAATTAATTAAAAAAAAACTTGCAAAAAGTTTGCAAGGGGGGAGGCATGGTGTCACAGTGGTTGCACGTTCACCTCACAGCAGGGAGGCCTGAGTTTGATTCCCGGGCTCAGAGTGTTTCTGCATGGAGTTTGCATGTTTTCCCTGTGCATGTGTGGATTTTCTTAGGGTAGTCTGGTTTCCTCCCACAGTCCAAAAACATGCACAGTAGGCTAATTGGCTTTTCCCAATCAACCCTAGGTGTGAGTGTGTGTGTGTATGTGTTGGACCTGCAATGGTCTAGTGAGCTGTTCAGGGTGTACCCCGCCCTCACCCAGTATCAGCTGAGATAGGCTCCTTACGACCCAAAAAGGATTAAGTGGTTTGGCTAAAGAGTGAATGAATGAGAACCTGGGCAGCACTGTGGTGTAATGGTTAGCACGTCCACCTCACAACAAGGTCTTGGGTTCGAGTCTGGGGCTTGGTAGGCTAATTGGCTGTTCCAAATCGCCCCTAGGTGTGAGTGTGAATGGTTGTGTGTCGGCCCTGCAATGGTCTGGTGAGCTGTCCAGGGTATACCCCCACCTTCGCCCAGAGTCGGCTGAGATGAGCGCCAGCCTCTCTGTGACCCTAATGGAATTTAAGGATTAAGCAGCTTAGAAAATGAATGAATGAAGTTTCCAAAGGGATTTCAATCTTTGAAAACTGTGCAGCAAGACAAGATTTCAAAAAGTCCATGTTGCACTACAGAGTTGTCACACATGTGCAAGATCATCCCTCCGGTCATATGGTCTCCTTGTTGTTGTAAACATGCACAGAGCCAAAACAAATGCTACACCAATTGAATAAAAGGTACTAAGCCCATGAGCTGGGGTGGTTTCTTTATATTCAGTCACAATGATAATGGAAGATAAAGGACATCAGATATTCCCTTATAAATGGGTAGCTTTAAGACATTTTTGCAGCATCCCCTCATAATAATGAGCAAATTTAATTTCAGCCCATCTTTGTGCTTTATGTACAGTATATGAATAATAATAAAATCAATGAAAAAGGTATTTAGGTCTCTCTATAGATGTTCTACAGGCCAGCTCTAAGAGGACTCCTAGATATTCCAAACTTCTTCCACTTCACAATGATAGACCTGTAAATAACACAACTAACACAAATAAACTGTCCTCCTGGGGATAGTGAAATTTTTATTTATGTATTTTTATTAGAAATTGTTTTATTTTCTAACTTGGCTTTATCTCTTGTTGTGACAAAACGTGTCCACTTCATAACGCAAGAGATCCAAATTAATTTTTCAGGTGTTTATTTTGCCTTTAGGAAAAGAAAAGCATACAATCAATTACACAAAAGAAATTGTTCCGAGAAAGGACCTTGTACCCGGACTACCATCCTCTGGCTCTAATTGGACCCCCAAAGGCTCCATTCAGACCCCTCCTTTAATACTATCAAGTTCACCATCTTTTCGGTTCGCCACAATTAATTTCTGGCATTACACTTGCTGAGATTGTTTACTTTATGGCTTATCACTATGTTGAGGCTAGCTTAGCAAAAACAAAACAAAACAAAAAAACCCAATTGCTTTACTGTTTCTTAACCCTGTATTTACAGCCTGTCTTTAAGGGACCTTGAAGTTCTTAGCTACATAAAACCTGGTCGAGCTCCTGGAGGTTTGTGTTGTCATCAAGCAATATTTGTACAGAGTGAAAGAAAATAAAATCATCTTCAGTGAAATCATAAAACTTAAGTGAATAATCTCCTCATACAATAGTCACATAAATTCTCCAATAATCAAATAGTACAGTAAATCATACAATTTAAATATATATTTCATCTTTCAGATGACTTCATTGGACAGTTCTCCATTTCAGGATTACAAAATGCCTTTAAATAAAGAAAATTACTCATTCCAAAGCTATTGCAGTTTCTGTATTCATATTCATGTTGATGCTGTTTATCATCATCATCATCATCATCATCTTCTTCTTCTTCTACTTCTTCTTGGGTCGGGTCATGGGGGGCAGCAGCCTAAGCAGAGACGTCCCTCTCCCCAGCCACTTCTTCCAGCACTTCCGGGGGGACGCCGAGGCGTTCCAAGACCAGCCAAGAGACGTGGTCCCTCCAGCGTGTTCTGGGTCGGCCCCGGGGTCTCTTCCCGGTTGGACATGCCCGAAACATCACTCCATGGAGGCGTTCGGGAGGCATTCTAATCAGATGTCCGAGCCACCTGGCTCCACTCAACGCGAAGGAGCAGCAGTTCTACTCCGAGTTCCTATCGGATGACAGAACTTCTCACCTTATCTCTAAGGGAGAAACCTGCCACCCTGCGAAGGAAGCTCATTTCAGCCGCTTG
>JAOUQZ010000012.1:10404640-10427966 GCA_028564935.1 Neosilurus hyrtlii
TAAAACCAACGCAGAAGGTGATTGGGTGTTTGATGGTGTGATTGTGAGATTGGTTTAGTTCTGTTTGAAATGGTTCTATTTTCTAAAGGTTTTTGGAACGGCAAGGGCTGCTGTTCTATAGACAGATTAATACATGTTAAATAAACATGTGAAAGACTGATCATTTAGGGTGTATTCTATAGGTTAAGTCAATTTACCTACATTTAGTTGTTTGGGCGTCAATATCGTCCTGCGGGCCACGAGTTTGAGACCCCTGCACTAGTGTCATCAAGCAAAAAAAAAAAAAAAAAAAGTTTATTAAATGTAAACCCTAATTGAAATAAACACTTTGGAAAAAGTAATTACATTTTTAAAAAATGTAGCGCCAACTTGAATATTGACAATTCAAGATGGCCAGGGTATTTTCCTAAAGATTGTTCCAAATAACACTCTCACCAGAGTTCATGCTTGTAACACAAAATGACCTGTTCTGCTGGTTTGTAGCTCCAAGCAGCTCCACTATGAACAGATTTCTGTGAAAATCATTTGTACAAGCAGTGTTTGGGCAGAAAATCAGTTTCATGTAAATTCAGAAATTTGATTGTATTCTACTTCTGTGTGTATGTAACCTCAAATTCACATCATGTAATCTGTATGTATTACTGCTCTGGGATGTTCCATGAAGTGTAAATTGTTTTTCTGATGTTTACAGTGTTTATCAGAATGTCTTATGCAGAGTGGTTTGTAGAAGCGCTTTAGATTATCCATTAGAAGCACAGGCTTATACTCACTTATGTCAGTACAGTAGGTTCAAATTATTCAGTCATTTACTTTTTCTGTACTCATTAGCCTAGTTGTAGAGGAGCCAATCAGAACGTGCGATTGTTCATATTTTTGTTGGCATAGAAGTGAGTCAAAATGCCTTTACCCTGATTATAGACTGTTCCAGCTATGGCATCTCTCCCACTGGCATTGTGGACGTGTTGCTTGAGCTCGCGAAGAGAAGCAAACAGTGAGCCATGGCTGCTAATGCTTTAAGTGCTCGCCTTTCTGACCATCCACAAATCACTGAAAAACATTCATTCGAAATGTATTAATATTATTATTATTATTATTATTATTATTATCACGTTGCTGATAGTCAGGGTAACCTCACAGGCATCACAAAGGCCGGTGAATATATTTTATAACCATGAATAGAGCCAATGTGTCCAGTTTAGCAAAACATCACACCGACAGACATGTTAACATGTTCATAGAATTTAAGGAGCAAGGTCGGTTAACTAATCTGATATGTAACTTAGCTGCACATCTCCGTACAAGCACAACACGGAGTTCCCTATTAATAGGGTGTATTCAGTGTACTGTAGTGTGGAGGCTAATAGGCTAATCCTGTTTTAAACACAGCTTAAGGCTGAGCAGTGGCAACAGAATAATTTTATACACAGCTCAGTGGCTCAAAGAATTGTTCAGAAAATATCAAAAGAATGAGAATATTTTATTTTTGTTCATCTGTAAGAGCTCAGACATTTTATTTATTTTAATTTTCAAGTTTAAACTGTCAAACTATTAATTTCAGTTTTGTATTAATAACCCTCAAGAAATGTAATTCATATGCTGGTGTAAGAATCAAAGATTACCACCTGTTAATAGTCACTTCATTACAGAAATCCCTTCATTAAATTACATAATAGTTCTAATAATGTTGAAACCACTGTAGTGTAAATTCCTTTCCTCTGGTGTTTTTTTTTATTTTTTAATTTTTAAAAAAAAATTTTTAAAAGCATTTTTTGTCATTATATTCATCTTGTATTATTTCATTACTTTTCAGTGTTTTAGGTTTTTCCTATGGTATTGGTTCAGTATCCATATCAAAGTCATAATTTTGCTGTTGTGACAACACACGTGAATATGAAGAAAATCGGTGCTTCAGAAACTTTTTGCAAATCTGATGGAAAAAGTTTAGTTTGTCAGTCGAAATTTACACACATTGCTGAAAGGCTGATGGAGAAGGCCCAGGGTTCAGAAAGTAATGCTTTGGACTTTTTTTTTTCTCTCTCTCTTCCTAACAGGATTATCAAATGTTCTCTGAAGCAGTAGAGATGGAAACGGTGGAGAAGTTTCTGAAGCTAGAATGAGGGTCCCATCTGGTAGCATCCAATGCCTTTTCCTCCGCTTTGCTGGACCCTGAGTCATAACAGGAAGACCTGCCTCGTGTCCTCTGCCCAATGACAATATCTACCATTCTTTGTATTTTATGCCATTTTATTATGCCAAACATGTACTCCTCTCTGCCATTCTCCGCAGTGATCTGAAAGCACAGAGTACTCCATTGGATTGAACCATGTTATTTTTGGTTGATCATGATTTCAGTATTTGTGTGTTTACAAATCAGAGTTAATTTCTTAATGGGATTAGTTATTTTACTGTAATCAGTGGAGCTTTAGAATGTGAAGTAAATAATTCGAGTTTAACTGCAGTCAGTTTATACTAAATATCAAAGCAATCTACAACTTAGAAATCCCATCTCCGTCTCCTTTGGACCAAATTATATTGATTACCTACATACACGTATATTGTGTTATGTTCTGTATTTTGTTTTTATAGCTGCTTGTCTTATCCTGACAGATTAAATCAATGTGATTTGCGGTCATTATGCGAGGTTTAATTGTACCTCACTGCTTAAAAACAGTGGCTGCTTTTGCATTATGATGTGGACCAGGTGAATCTGACCTTCAGGACCGCCAACTGACCTAAAAACATTGTTTATGGCTTTGTGTATGTGGCAAAAAAACCCAACATGTTACCAGATTTCACAAAATGAAAGCATTCCATTGTATTCAATTGTGCCATTAAATGTCACTAAAAATACTGTTTCCTCATGAATCCAGTCTTTTTTTTCTGAAACATAAGCTCTGCTGTGGTTAGACCTGGTATTCCAGAAAAGCGAGTAGTGTATATGCGCCCCAATAGCCATATGACCAGACAACCTATCGGTAATAGCCCATCAACTATCCACATATACAACGAGAGTGAATGGAATAACTCTTGATTCTCTTCATGCATGGGATTATGAGAAATAAGGCGTTTTTACTCATATTGTGGGGGATGTAGGCTTCAGGATGTCTGCTGGTCTGTCTGTAATTTTAATTCTGGCCCAGAACTTGGAAACTTTGAGATTTCTTCATCAAACTTGGCAGTTACTTCTATTGGCAGTGCAGTTGTGCACTTTGATATTTTGCGATTTCTGTAATTCATATTTTCTGAGGCTGGGGGTATACGTAATCTCCTGATGACTTTTGCATTGTTTTCATTAAATATTTGATAAATAAGTATGTATATACTTGATAAGAAAAGACTTTAAGGACTGAAAACTTCTTCCTCGCAGCAGGCTGATAAAGTCGCTTCTGGTGGCATAATTAAATAAATCAGATTTTTAAAAACTTGAACACTGACAGTCATTAAAAACTTTGAGACCATAATTTTCGATGTCATTTTTATTCTAGTACCCAAAACTGGATTTATGTAATATGGATAATTTGTTTAGCATGTTGGCTTCAAAAAACAACAAACAAAAGTGCCAAGCATACATTTTGCACATCAAAAACAACAAAACAAAATGGCACCTGCCAAAATGAAAGTAATGTAGTAAAATGAAAATGAAATGAAAGTAATTTTCATGCATTTCAGTATCAGGTATGGCCTCAGTTTGTGGTGATACAGGTGGTGATTTGCAGTGATACCTCATGCCGAAACCAGTCCTGCAAGTGCTGCAACTGGACTTATCCTGTTCGGGAGTCTCTCTCGCCCTGAATGTGGCCTGTCGTCAACTGACCCTGTCATGTTGTGGACGTCAATCAGGTTTCTGATGGTATGTTGTGTATAGCCCATACACCTGGCTACCTCACTGTAGCTCAACCCAGCCCCCACCATACCCATTGCCTGGAGGCGTTGTACATGCTGCATTATGACGTGCACTAAACTAACAATAGTGGACATTTTTGAGCTTTTATATAGGCTTTCCAAACCACTCCTCACATTGTGCAGATCCACATTGTGTTTTGTTCAAACTACAGTTGGTCCACTTCTGCAAAGTGAACTACACGTGCAATGAAAAAGTAAATTTTAACAAGATTTTTAGCTTCCACCCATTGGGAGCTATATTTATGGGTTCCATCGATCTGTCTGTCTGTCACACTTTAATTTCCGGAGATTTACTTGCTGCTGGCTAAAGCTGGGGCTTTTAAACTTGGTACGTTTTTTCACTACTATGAGTGCTAGGATGAGTTTATAAATAAATAAGTATACTTATTTTTCAAACACACATACCTACTTTTCAAGGTCACAGAGTCAAAACTGTATATTAGGTTTCTGGACATTTACCTTCTGGGTGCTGAAACTTTCAAATGGTCCTTTCAGCGGGAGTGTCTGGACCCTCTGGTCCATTTTATAGTTTATATTTTCATATATTTTAAACATGACAGAGAAATGTCAGATGAGCTGTGTGCTTCAAGCAAAGTTAGTAAGTGCTGTGTAGGTAACGGTGTCTGTTTATAACCTACTTATTTACAGTTTAGTACATACTACATGGAAACATAAGGAGAGCATGCTCTGTAAAGGTGTGTTTTTACACTTATTCACAGTTTTAGCATAAACATCTAGAAAAACAAACCAAAAGAGATTTTTATTATTTATTCTTTCATTTTAGAGGGATGATGATGTCAACGCTTGCTCCAAGTGACCATAACAAGCTTTGAGTGTCTGTTTTGATTTTTTGGGATAAAGATTTTAAGGCCCTGATAACAAACCAAACAGATCGTGACATTTCCATGTAGAATGTAACAACATTAACTATCTTGTTATGTTCACACCTCCCAAAGAGTGGGATGTATTAAACAGAAAGTGAACAATCATTTGTCAGAACTGATGTTTTTCTAAGCAGAAAAAATGAGAATTGTATGAATCTGTGTGACAACAACTACATTGTGATGTTTAAAATACTGGGTCTATTCATCCCCAAAATGGCAGGTCCTGTGGGGTGTTTCTGGTATGCAAGGGTAAGTACATACCAAAAGGTGGTCCAAGGAAAGACAACCACTGAACTGGCAAAAGTGTCATGGGTCCCCAAAATTCAATCACGTGCGTGGGGAATGAACTCTAATATGTCTGGTCTGATCCTAAAGAAGAGCTACTGTAGCACTGCTGAGACTGATAATGCTGGATATGGGAGAAATGAGTCAGAACACACAGTGCATTGCAGATTGTGTGCTAGCCGTGGACCAGCCAGGTGATGTTCGTGTTATAACTGATCCGTGTGACTGTGACATGAGAGGTTGCTCTTAAGTGTTTATGACACTATATGGCTGGTGTACCAAGACATGTCAGTGTGTGCCATTTACAGGGTTTCAACAAGCAAAGAAATTTCTGAAATATCATTGAAATAATACAAAAATGTAAATCTATTCCAGACATGGAAAGTCTGTTGATAATCTAATGCAAGTAAGGAAATATTTTGGAGAAGATGAAATGTTTGGGTCATACCTGTATAAAGGTAAAAGAAAAAGCCAGGATTTTTTTGTGTTAGTGGAAATACTGTGTTTATATATATATATATATATATATATATATATATATATATATATATATCACATAGGTTACATTAAGAGCTGGCATCTTTTTTGTAATTGATCATTTTTTCAGTCCCGTGGGTTCCATTTCTCCCACCATTGTTATTGTGTTATTGTTGTATATACAGTGATTTCATTAAGAATAAGATTAGACGGAGGAATATGTGAAGAAGAGGGTGGAAAGGAAAAGCTTTACTTAGGCTGGGGGTCCAGGGGCAAAGCCCCCTTGAAGCTGAAGCATATATCATCATGCCATAAAATGCATCTCTGGGCATCTAAGTGAATCTTAAGTCTCATTTATCACCTGTTTTCCTTTCCACCCCCTACTTCACATATTCCTCCACTTTCCCTTAGTCTTAATGAAATCCCTGAACATGTAAACATATTATTGTTAAAATTATATGCAAAATATTTTACTGTAACATAATATACACCCTGAACAGCTCGCCCAAACACCACAGAGCAACACACACATAAAAATTCCAACTGACAAACACAATGAGGGGCAATTTGGAAACCCAATTAGTGCATGTCTTTGGACTGTGGGAGAAAACCGGGGTACCCTGAGGAAACCCACACAATCATGGAGAGAACATGCGAACTCCACACAGAATCACACAAGCCAGGACATGGTTGTGTGAATGGTTGTGTGTATATTGGCCCTGTGATGAATTTGCGAGCTGTTCAAGGTGTACCTCTCCTTTGCCAAGAGTTGGCTGAGAGAGTCTCCAGCCTCCCCAAAATTCTAGTAGGATTAAACAGATCGGTAAATGTATGAATGAATGAATAGGCCTATCAGTGGGACACAAATGGCACTACAATCATGAAATCACTAAGTAGTTGCAATACCATGGCACAAGATGTCGCCAAAACAATCAGAATTATATATTTAGCAGTCATGAGATACAAGTCAGTAAAGACCACCTAATCTTTTTATTAATTCAAAAGATTTACATGTTTTAATGAATATTATGTCAGTAGTACTTGCTTAATTGCACTGGCAGCAGATTGGTTATTTGATTTTACTTTACTGCAGAATTTCTTTTAGTCTCGAAACAGATTTAGACAAGCTGTATAACCATCACAGGACCTGGGCTCACTGAGATTATTGTAAATATAATTTAAGGAATATTAAATGATCCAGTATCCTAACAAGGTTTATTAAATGTTTAGTAATGACTGGTGATGCTGTGCACATGCTCTTATATCACAGATAGATATGGAACATGTGAATGTGCTGTGCAGTCCATGGTTCATGCACTTCTTCATGCACTAATGATGTGAGTATTTAAGGAGAGGGAGGAAGTGACCGGCTGGGAGGAGCTGCTCTTTGCCTTCTTCATTTTAATGTGTGCTGTTGCCATCAGCTTTTTCCTCAGCCGACTCCGGTCCGTACTGTACGAGCATGCTGATACGTACTGGGTAGATGTGTTATTCATTTTATCCCCTTAGTTTAATCAGCTTTATTACATGATAATTCCTCCAGGAGTGGCTGCCTCTTCAACTTGCACATCTTGTATGTCTTTGGGGATTTATTGTCAACCCTGAAACTTCTGTCCAGATGTGATGAGATGATGTGAGATGAGTTGATGGACCTGATGCAGTGAACATGTGTGGACGCAGTAAATGCAGATATCATACAGGATAACCAAGGCAAGTATATAACAAAGAACCACCAATGTTATAGCCTATAACTGAAATTAGAGAACCTTTAGAACATCTAGAACGTTTATGCCATCTGCATTAAATATAGATTTTGATCTCTATTGAATAAAAGTATTTTTCTTAACATCAGATTAAATTGTCATTTACAGTCACAAGGCACACAGACTCTTCTGCAGTGAACTACTCCATTTATTTATTTATTTGTTTGTTTGTTTGTCTGTCTATCTATCTATCTATCTATCTATCTATCTATCTATCTATCTATCTATCAATTTTTTTATTTATGGATGGGACAAAATAGAAAATGATTTGGAGCTGAATTACGTGCACATGTATAGTGTAGAATGGGAGATGTAGACTGTATCTGACCTACATCACTTCTTTGATGAATCACATTTGGAGTCCAAACGGATCACCAAACCTGGAAATAAATCCAGGAAAAACATTTACTCTGAAAGCTGTATTTTGCAAGCTCAGTATGCTTGATGCCAAGTCATTTCAGGGGAAACTACTGAAGCCAAATATTCCAAAAGTTGCTAGATAGACATCACCAACTAATTTGCCTGCTACCTATTGATCATTATATTTGAATGGCATATTAAATTCCAAATTAGTGTAAAATGAAAAAGAAAGCAGTTCACCCAGTATAAAAATAGAAGAGAGTTAGTTTTATTAGAATAAAAAAACTAAAATGTGGTTTATTTCTTGATTTTTATTTCTATCGTGGAAAGATTTGTTTTTCATCATTGTAGGTTCGAGGATAGGCAAGAATCACCAATAATATTCATAGATAGGCAAACCTAAGGAGGACACTCTTGAGAGGAAATCCTGAAAAATTGTACCTTTGTGCACCAAGGCGGGACGATTAAACCACCTAATACACTTTACCTCCTCTCACTTCCACTAGATGTACTCGTAATTGTTTAATTCTCCCAATTACACTAAAACACGTCAGGTCAAGTCAATGTAAAGATATTATAATAGTAGGACTTCAGTCTATGTGTTGACCTTTGTTTATCCAGGATTGACATTCTTTATCATAAACAATTCGTAATTTCTGATTTTTAAGGGGGATTTAACAGTTCTAAGAATCAGCCATCTGATAATGGTTAACTTGTTTATGCTCTCTGTATTAAGGCCGAAGTCTGAGTTGCTTACAGACAGAGTTGCTTACGCCATTATAAAATGTATTTTATACAATATAGGAATACTTAAATAAAAGTATATCCAGGAATGTATTTTCGAAATATCTTCCACAATTCTTACAGTACAGAAAAACGCTATCTTTGATCATGGCACTGTAAACAAAACCTTTACACATTTACAAGATTGCTGCCAGACCAGATTTATTTATTTATTCTTTCTATACTGTATTAATCCCACAAGGGAAATTATTGCCTCCGCATTTAACCCATGCAACGTGAGCACACACACACACACACACACACACACACACACACACACACACGTAAACAGTGAGCACACACACACACTTGGAGCAGTGGGCTGCCACACACACAGGGGCGGCCGGACAGCAGTTGGAGGTTAGGTGCCTTGCACAAGAGCACTTCAACCATAAAGGTGGAGGACGGGAAGGTGCAGCTCACTCCCCCCACTACCACACATTTTTTCTGCTGGTTCGGGAATCGAACTCCCGACCTTTAGGTTCCAAAAGCAGCTTCTCTAACCATTGGGCTGCCCCAATGAATTAATTGATATAGATATATTAATTGATATAGATATAGATATAGATATATATATAGATAGATAGATAGATAGATAGATAGATAGATAGATTATTGCAATTATAATTATACATTATAACCTGAAATATTCCTTGTAATACCAGGATATTTTTATAATTTTTTAATAAGGCACTTTTACATGATTATCAAGACCCTGGATGCTCTTCACATGCAGGTGGTTATAGCACATGAGCACGCGCTGAGCCTGGACTTTCCTCTTAACAACATGAATCCAAAGACCTGTCATTATATTTTTAACAAGTTTTCATACAAAAACATGAATAAAAATAAACCTGAAAAAACGCAGCTATTAACAACTACAGTCTTTAGAAAGTCTGTTAAACTGAACTTGGTTATGAGTGCAAGTGATAAATAATGTGTTAAGCTGACTGGAAGGAGACCTCTTCTTATGCTTGCCCAAGTTCCAGGAAAAGAAAAATCATAGCAGACAGAAAACTTCAGTGTACCCTACTTTTTTAGGTTACTCTTAAAGTCATTACATCTTGCATGTGAACGTTGTTAGGGTGATGAACTCAGACATCCAGGGCTGCTCAGGATACAGCCGCTGCTCATCTGCATTGAACGGAGTCTGTTTAGGTGGTTTGGGCATCTGGTTACAATGCCTCCTGGTCCCCTCACTTTAAAGGTGTTCCGGGCACGTCGAACCGACCCAGAACTCGCTGGAGACATTATATATCCGGTCTATAGGAGGGGCTGGATAATGTTGCTGGGGAGAGGGATGCCTGGGAGGCCTCTATGACCTGACATGGATGGATGTGAAGATTGAAGATCAATATGCTGACAAATCTCATGTAATCCCCCTTAATGAAAACAGCACATATCTGTAAACATGATTTTCATTCATACATTATAAAAATCATTGGTATACACTACATGGGAGCTGTGCGATTGGCAAACTGGACCACTATCAGAGAAAAACATTTTCATGAGGGAATAATGGTTTAGTCTGTTATGGTCAGTCGGAGCAGACAGAATCATCTTTATCACACTTTAAAATAAAAAAAAGACTATAAAAATTTTGTTTTAGATAATCTTGTGTCTCTAAAATGTAAAAACACTCAAATATTCAAACTTTGAATGAGCGTAAAAACATTCCTTTACAGAGTGCAGTTTACTTACGTTTCTGTGTTGTAAAACTAGTAGGCTAAACAAACACAATTCCGTTAAATTAAATAATCTTTATTATACAGAGACCGGACAAAAGTAAATAGACACCCAAAATTTCAGAATGAATATTTGCTGATCGAAGTGGAGGCTTGTGTCTCGACCATAATAGCCCATTTGATGAAGACAGCGCGTAACAGTTTTTGAGCCGTTTTGGATGTCTTCTGCAATGTCTGTGGCCTTGGAACGGGGATTCTACTCCACTGCTCTCTTCACGGAACGAAAACATTTTTCTGATGGTCCAGGTCGACCTGGTCGTGGATCCGTGGTGGTCTTACCTTCACTGTTGAACTTTTTACCGTTGACAGAGGAATATTCATTCAAATTGTCAGTTATTTGGCACTGCCTGATGCCACCCTCTGACTGACTCACAATTTGACCTTTCGGAAAATCAATTTAAGTCAATTTAATTACTTAAATTTAATGAACACTAGTCAGACTGTTGTATAAAGATGCACGAGGTTGTGCTAAAGTTATACAAGCATGCCTCGCACTTCAGGAATGGGCCGATTTTCAGAGAGGTCGAACTGTGTGTCAGTCAGAGAGTAGCATCAGCCAGCGACAAATAGCCGACAATTTAAATATTCGTCTGTCAACGGTAAAAAGTTCAACAGAGAAGGTAAGACCACCACGGATCCACGACCAAGAAGAAGCAAGCCTCTTCTTCAACCAGCAAATATTCATTCTGAAATTTTGGGGGTCTATTTACTTATGTCCGGTCTCTGTACTCAGGTTTTGTCCCACAGTCCAAAGACATGCACATTAGGCTAACTGGCTGTTAAATACTGCTCCTAGGTGTGAGTGTGAATGGTTGTGTGTGTCTTGGGCCTGTGAGGGACTGGTGAGATGTTAAGGTTGTAGCCGGCCTTCACCCAAAGAGTAAGCTGAAATAGGTTATAGCCTCCTCATGACCCAAGTAGGATTAAGCAGTTTGGCAAATGAATGAATGATTCATCATGTGGATGCTTGAGTCACTGGGAATGTTAGCCATCCTGTTTCCCAAATATGTGATAGATTTTTTTATGCCGTAGCAGTTTATATAGGCCCCTGTGAGTGGCTCCATCACTTGCTACCATGCTTAAACTATTACTGGCAGGAAATTATCTTTAGAAACAATTCCACTACTGCCCCTACATGTGGTTGGAATTTTTCCACAGGAATACTCATTCTCACAGATGAGTAAAAAAAGCATGGGTTGGGCTGACTAATGCCTAGGATTTAACATTTCAGGAGAATTAGCAACAGCACAATAAATCTTTGTACACAGGGAGGTTTTAAGCTGCGAGCAGTGTTTTGGACATGAGCTATGGATTGTGGGCTCTCCTCCCTGTAAATCTCTTAGCACCCATCTGTATGGACCCTCACACAGGGTGCTTGTCTAGAAGGAACATCATTGCAGAAAGTCTTTTGAAAGGACTGTATGCCTTGGGGATAACGGGGATGATCTAGTGACCAAATTCCTAAGGTTCCTCCCTATGTGATGTTTCTGTTACAACCTGGTGATTGACTTTGCAGTGTGGTACACAGACGGGATGTTCGCTACCATGTCCAGAATACACACAATGGCTTGTAAACAAACTATTTTGATGGGCCACAGGTTGAGCCCTGTGCCCACTGAGAGCATTTCTGTGCTGAGTTTTCATATTCTCTCTGTGCTTGTGTGGGATAGGCTAGTTAAATATTTTTGATTGCCCCTAGGTGTGAACGTGAGTGTAAATGATTGTGAATGTGTGTTGATCCTGCAATGGTCTGGCAAGCTTCAGGGTGTACACAGCCTTCGCTCTGATTCGGTTGGAATGGGCTCCAGCCCCCCTGCAACCCTAATGCAGTGGCTTGCAAAAATATTCACCCATTTGGCATTTTTTAGGTCCCACCCTTTGGGAGCTATAGGAATGGGTTCCAGATTGCCCATCTATCTGCCCGTCACACTTTAGTTTCCGGACATTTACTTTGCATCCGCTAAAGCTGGGCCTTTCAAACTCGGTATACAGGATCACTGCAATGAGTGCTAGGGTGAGTTAGTGTGTGAATGACCTTGACCTTCTTTTCAAGGTCACAGAGGCAAAACTATATTAGGTTTCCAGATGTTTACTTGCCATGCGCTGAAGCTGGGGCTTTCAAACTTGCTATGCTTGTTCTATATTGGCATATTATGAAACGGTCCTTTTGGCGAGAGCATCTGTACCCCTGTGGTCTATTTTCCAATTTTGTTTCCTTACAAATTATAATCTAAATAGATTTTTTCCCTTGGATTTTAATATATTGGATCTACACAAATAGTTGAAATGGAGTCTGCAACACATCATGAGGCACAACCAAGCTAGTGACATCTTCAAGACCAAGGAGCTCACTAATTAGGTCAGGGAGAAGTACAATTCAGAGATGGGTCATATAAAATATGCAAAACCTTGAAAAACCTATGGGGTACCATTAAATCCATCATCACAAAATGACACTACAACAAGCCTGCCTAGGAAAGGCTGTTCACCAAAACTCACAGACCAGGCAAGAAGGGTATTAATCAGAAAGACAGTAAAGGGACCAAAGGTCGCCGTACATTCCACACAGCTAGGGTTTAATAAAAGGTGTCCAGAAAATAGGAAAAATTAACTATGCACGTTTAGAGTTCAGCAAAAGGCATGTGGGAGAGAACCCAAACATATGAAAGCAGGTACTCTCGTCAGATAAGAATAAAATAACATTTTTTGCCCATCAAGAAAAAAAAAACATTATGTCTGTTACAAATCCAACACCGCTCATCACCATTAGATCACCAACCCCACAGTAAAGCATGGTGGTGGCAGTATCATGTTGCGGGGATGGGTTTTTTTTATGACAAGGACTGATAAACTGGTCAAAATTGAGGGAATGAGGGATAGTGCTAATTATATACAAATTCTTGAGAAGAGAAATTCTTGAAGGAACTAGATCAGGTTTTCTTTGAAGAATCGGCAAAATCCCCATGGCTAGATGTGCCAAGCTCATAGAGGCATACCCTGTTTGCTTCACGATCCCCCCAAATATCCATTTTAATTCCAAATTGTAAGGAAACAAAATAGGAAGAATGCCAAGGGGCTTTGCAGCCACTTTAAATATATTACAAATGTATATGCATTATTCCATGCACAAAACACAAATAGACCCCCAGAATTTCAGAATGAATATTTGCTGGTCAAAGAAGAGGCTTGTGTCTTCCTGGTCATAGATCAGTGGTGGTCTTATCTTCACTGTTGAACATTAAAATATGTTTTCTGTTTATATTAAGTACACTCATTGCTATTTTCCTGTATATATCAAAACTATTTTAAAAATTAAATACAATTTGTTTATAAGCATTTTATTTGGATGCACACATTCACATTCATCACAGTCACATTGTGATGCATGGAATGTGACTTTGAATTAACCAATGACTTTGGAATTTACACTTTAAATATTTAGGCTTGTTTATCAGCTGCATCTTCTCTCCATTAACACTACGTTCTGGGAGACTGACTGTCGCTCATTCTTGAAAGGCTCTGGCATAAATGGCCAACAGCAGCTGCATGTGGTGTTCCTCAGAACATCTACTTCCTTTTCCATGGACTATTTTATGTTGAAGAAGGGGGAGGGGGTAGTTTTGGGATGCCTATTCCTGAGAATTCACTAAACGATGGGTTTAAACAGGTAACTAATCAATCTACGTGTTGGTAGCATGAAGTATAAAATTATATCATATAAGTATAAAATATTGACATCAAGCATCAGAATAATGAACAAGTCTGCTCAGATTTTACCTGTAATTTTTTTCATTAAAAAAAATCTGCTCTTACTGAGTGTTAGTTTAGGGGTGTGCACACTTATGCAACTAGGTTATTTATTTATTTATTTGTATCTTTCCCTTAAAAAAGTTTAACCTCCTAAGACCCAAACCATAATGTTGAGAGTCTTGCCATTTCTTCACACCACTTCTGTTCCTTTCCACTGGTAAATATTGAACTTGATCAACATATTTAAACAGGAAAAAGCTGGTTAAAATAGTAATATCCAATTGTCTTTATATGAGGGTCTTACAAGGAAATGTACACAGTGTAGTTGAGGGGAAAAGTGATGTCCTTATGTGAGGACACACAAATAAAATCATGTGGGAAGCCATACGTGCACAACATAGAAACTGTTTGCTTGTTTGTTTGTTTGTTTGTTTGTTTTGTTTGTTTGTAACATGCAGTATTTGAACAAGCAAACATTTCACCTTCTTTAATTCGGGGCCTACAGCATAAGGTGAAATAGTTTAACAAAAACACAAGGAAAAACTTTTATTTCAGTCATTTACTTAACAGAGGTATAAACAGACGTAATATTCTTACATTACGTCTATTCTTAAAAATAACTTCTTGTAGGCATGGTGCTGTGGTGTACTGGTTAGCACATCTGCCTCACATCAAGAAGGTCCTTGGCTCGGTGAGGGCGTGCACCTTTTGCTAATTGGCTGTTGCGAAATTGCCCCTAGATGTGAGTGTGAATGGTTGTGTATGTGTTAACCTCGTGATGGCTTGACAAGCTGTTCAGGGTGTACCTTACCTTCACCCAGAGTCAGCTCAGATAGGCTCCAGCCTCTCTCGACCCTTTAAGATTAAGCAGTTCCCCAACTGAATAAATGAATGAAGGAACGAATTAACTTCTTATAAGTATTTTGCATAATTATCTCTGGTAATATACTCTGGTATCAGCTTGCTGAAATTTTTGTTTCACCACTCTTCCTTCAGTTGCCAGAAGTTTGAGGATTTCTTGAATGTTCTCTTTGTAAATCCCCTTCAAATTTTCAATGGATCTTTGACTTGGCCATTTCATAATTCAGAGACATTACTTAGTGGGTTTGTTAGTATACTGAGGATCATTATCCTGTTGAAAGGTCCACTTCTGGTTTAAGTTCAACTTTTTGATAGATCACTTCACATTATCCACAAGTACTTCTTGATTTAAGGCAGAATTCATAGTTGAATCAATGACTGCAAGTTGCCCAGTCCCAGAGGCAGCAAAGCAAGCCCAAACTATAACACTTCCACCACCATGCTTTAAATTTGGTATGAGGTTCTTCTCCTATTCATGTATACTCTGACTGTGGCCCAACAACTCTTTCTTTGATTTAACTTCTCAAGATGTTGATTCATTTTGCTTTGCCTATATGTTCATTGGCAGACTGCAGTCGTGCTCTAATGTTCCTTTTGGACAGCAGAGCCTTTTTATTGGCACATCTCCTATGCAGGTCAAATCCTGGATCATTTCTAATTCTATTCTAATAAATTATAGATGTGTACACTTTCACTCTAACAGTTACACAGTTAGGTGAGAGATCCTGTGATAAAACTTGGGGAGTTCTTGAAAACTTCTTTATGCATCAAACAATCTGCTCGGAGGCCAATGCTGGGATCTTGGGACTATTGGCAGTTGTTTGAAATCTATTCCACTTGTAGATTAACTTCATTACAATGAAATGGTCCAATTTATATAATTTAGAAATCTTTTTAAATCCCTTGCCAGACTTGGCATCCTTTACAACTTTTTTCTTTTGAACTTGGCATAATGGCAGCAAAGAGAACACCAGACCCCATATATCAGGTTTAAATAAGAAAGGGTCTACTAGCAGTAGTTTTTTTGGTGTAGATCACCTTTATCTGTAGGAACTGTATCAATGTGATATGTTTTTTCCAATATGTTGAAACGTGGTGACGCACATGGTGGCACAGTGGTTAGCACTTTCGCCTCATAGCAAGAAGGTCCCAGGTTCGATTCCCATGCTCAGGGCTTTCTATGTAGAGTTTGCATGTTCTCCCTGTGCTTGTGTAAGTTTCCTCATGGGAGTCCAGTTTTTTTTCCCACAGTCCAAAACATGCACAGTAGGCTGATAGGCAGCTCCAAATTGCCCCTAGGTTTGAGAGTGTTAATGGTCGTATGTGTGTTGGTCCAGCCATGGCCTGGCGAGCAGTTCAGGGTGTACCAGCCTCCCCCTGACCCTAATTAGGATTAAGCTGCTTAGAAAATTAATGAAAGAATGAAGGAATTAAATTTTCACAGGACTTTATATTTCCCCATTAAAGGTGGGAAAAAGTTCAGGATTTATCTTAAACCTCCTTTTGCCTGCTTTGGTTGTTCACACTGAACCACCTGAATCAGGGTGTGTTTTTTACATAGTATGTCAGCACTGTGGAACCAGAGAAGTAACATAACCAGAGCATTAGTTTTTAGTGTACAGATAACATACTACTAAGGGTAATAAGGAGCCTGGAGCCCATCCCAACTGGCTAAAGGTAAAGCCGGGGTACATCCTGAACAACTCGCCAGATCATTGCACAGCCAAGGCACACAACCATTCAAACTCATTTTCACACCTGGGGCATTTGAGAAAATCCAATTAGGTCAATATGCATGTCTTTGGACTTTGGGAAGAAACCAGAGTTCCCAGATGAATACCCACAGAGAGAACATGCAAACCCCACACCGAAATGCCCTTGTTAGTCTCGGGGCTCAAACTCGGTACCTTCTTGCTGTAAGGCAGATGTGCTAACACCAATGCCGCCGTGCCACCCTGTACAGTATAACTATTTACAAATACCATTTCCTACCCCTGCCTTTAGTTTCCTCAAATGGTGTATACATATTTTCTGTACATTGGCTATACTTGAATATCCAAGTGTAGTTATGTAAAAGGTATGTGAGCTTGGACTCCGTTATAACATTAGGCGTTCCCTTCTTTTGCAGTGCCAAAGAGTGGGAGAGTTGAAGGTATGAGAACCCACAAGGCTCAAACCCGGGCATCCTCTCGGCGTTTTCCATGCTTCAGACTGAGATCCAGAAAGAAGAAAGGTATCCAAGCTAAGGTGCGCATCCGCTCCATGCCGGGGGCATTCCTAGTGCTAGGAATGATAGTGGTGATTGTTGGCACAACGCTGGCAGTGGTGGGGTACTGGCCATACCGGGCCCATCGATCTGTAGTAAGTTCAGTGGGTAAAAGCTACTCTCAGGGATCCAGTTGGGGTCTTGGAGCCAAAGGGCTGTTCTCATCAGCAAGTCTGATTCACACTGACAGGATGAAATTACTTGGTCCTGTTATCATGGGAGTGGGACTATTTATTCTCATATGTGCTAACACAGTACTATATGAGAATCGGGACAAAGAGACTCAAATTCTGCTGTCTGAGATGCAGAGTGTGATGTGTACTGTGTCTACTGTGCCTTCTGTAGACTTCACCCAAGTAAACTCACTGATCAGGCACTACCACTGGGTCGGCAGCCTTCCTGCAGCTCACTTGAACATCTTGTGCCTTAAAGAACTTGCGGCGTCTGCTCCATTGCTGCAGGCCAAGACTACAAACGACGAGAGAGTTTCACTCCAGAGAGAAGTGATACACACTGAGGTTCTTCATCATCAAGAGTCTTTAATCATCTCCTCTATTCATTTATCAGACTCCTGTAACTCCAACGAAGGAGAAATCAGCACTTACCTGGATGTAGAACATGGAGAACACTTTGGCCGTCAGCTCCAGCCAGAGCGTCACTGTAACATTAACAAGTATTTGACTTCATCCTTTATGTCCACTCTGGAGAGGGAGGACTGGGAGATAACCATGGTCCCGCCAAGGCGTTGCCATAGTATGAGTTATAGAACTAACTCACACACAGTGTCCAAAGCTTTAGTACACTTGGAGGAAAGGGCAGTGCAGAATACAACTTACCTTGAACAGTTCCCACAGTCATGGATCACTGATGTATGTGTGAGTCAACCAGGGATTAGCACAAAAACCCTTGACTTGGAGCTTGTTCCTGCGGAGGGTCAGAAACACCACAGTTGGCCATGACCTGATCTGATCTTGTATATGCTCAATTTAAAAAGCAATCCAGTTGTCTGGATATATTTTTTTTATTTTGGGTCTGAATATTCTCACTGCCCAATCTCAACAAAGTCGATCAAGTTCGTTTTAGGTATAAAGACATGCTGCAGTCAGTGCCATCAATTTTGCAGTGCATTACAGGATCTATATACCTGTTAGACGACAAACAGTTTGATATAGTGATTAGGAAATGCAGCACTGTGTCACCAAGAAATACTTCGGATTCAAATAATTATCATTGTCAACTATTACCAGGACATCTTAAGTAGCACAGTCTATGCTTTATCAGTATTAACCTCACCAAAAGAGTTTTGGACACTTAAGCCTGACTCCAGTTTTCTCCCACAGTACAAATATACGCTTATTAGGCTAATTGACTGTTCCACTTGTCAGTGTGACTGTGAATGGTTTTGTGTGTGTGTGTGTGTGTGTGTGTGTGTATGTGTGTGTGTGTGTTGACCCTGCATGGATTAGTGAGCTGTTCAGGGTGTACCCCACCAGGGTGTACCCCACCAGGGTGTGCCCAGAGTTGACTGAGATTGGCGCCACTGCAGGTGTGTTTTGTATTGATTGTACAGTAAATGATATAAGGGTGGTTGCTTCACACCAGCCACTAAACAGAATTTCACATCAAATAAAGGAAAAACTTACCATTTTATAAAAGTATGTACAGTATATTTTTATGACTGTTGCTAAAAGTCTTAAAGATAATTAAAGATGATGATGATGATGATGCCCTATCTTCACTTCACAGTAAAATGTGTAGTGTCAGTTACAGTGTGACATGCTCTGGTTAAATAAAATATCTCAATACAATAAAACTTGATCACGGAGTGCATTTTATTTACTTATACTTACCTTATCAAGAACTTCTTAAGTCAATAATTAGATGATCAGGTGCCACGATTAGGGTTTGGTCCAAAGTCTTTAGGGAGGTAGATCTATAGCAACAGGGTTGGTGACCACTGGCATAGAGAAATGTTTCTCTCGGGTGCTTCACCACAGTGTATTTGGTTGTGTTTGTCATAGTAGCCAACAAAACAGCCAATTGGAATATGAACTGCCCAGCCAAACAAAGTTGCACAGTGTAATACTATGTTGGACCACCTTCACCCTTTATTACAGATTGTAATCTCCATGGCATTGTTTCCACAAACTTAAGCAGCATCACACCATTTATTTCTATCCAGAGTTGGGTTTATGTTTCACCGACATCTTGAGTTGATGAGGGAAAATCGAACTCTATATCTATATATCGAAATCTATAGTCTTCTCTAGCACATCCCAGATACTTTCAATAGGGTTAAGGTCAGGACTCTGTGGTACCAGTTCAAATGTGAAAATGATTCCTCATGCTCCCTGAACCACTCTTTCACTATTTGAGTACCCAATTTTTAAGCCGTGCCATAAGGAAAGAAAAAGTCCATTGATGTGATAACCTGCTCACTGAGTACATTCAGCTCATCATTTATTGCATATTAATGTTACTGAGCCTCGACCGGACCAACTAAAGCAACACTGCCATGTAGATTACACCCTGTAATCAAGGCTTAAGGTGCTCCAATAAAACATTAGAGTGTATGGCTTTTTTTGGTTTGGCAGGGCAAACATACTCCAAGCTGCTACTCTTGGGCCCTTGAGCAAGGCCTTTATCACTCATCTGCTCAGTTGTATAAATGAGATAAATGAGTAGCTGTGGATAAGGACATCAGCCAAATGCTGTAAATATTTCCCTGCCAGCTTTCTGATGTTTATTAATCGGCAAATTAACATCTCAGATGAATTTTGTTTCTATTTCGCAAATGCTGATATTTTGACATTGTTGTAATATTTTGCTTTTTCAGTTCAGTATATATATCTTGTTAAAGTTTTCAAGAATAAGTATCTAGTAATAATAATATATATATAAGTATTTTATAAAATTTTTTACAACCATTCGCATCAAACGTCGTTTCAGCGTTTTTATTGTTGAAATAACAACCAACATTATTTCAGCTATTTCAATATTGAATATTGGGATGACCACAAGTGTGAGGTCATGTGAGTATCATGTCTTACATTTACCATACAAATGAGCAATTAAGGGTTAAAGGCTTTGCTCAAGGGCCCAACAGTGGCAGATTGGTGGTACTGGGGTTTGAACCCCCAACCTTTGGATCAGTAATCCAGAGCTTTAACCACTCCACTGCCCTGTATTCATGAAGCCTGTTTTGTACCCAGAGGCATGAAGGAAAATTATAATTCTACAGTACATAAAGATATTCTATACACTTTTGTGCATCTGACGTGCTAACAGATTGGTGAAGCACAACATGAGCATGATTGTAAAGGTGCACATACTTTTGGCCGTATAGTGTGAGCCGAATGCACAATATGTACAAAATATATGTTTGACAATAAGTTTATTTACGTTGAGCCATATTTTATTTTAATATGTTGACCTTTAAAATATGTTTGTTAAATGATTCTATGATTAGTAATGTATAACAGCTTATTTTAAAGATGAGATTTTATACCTATTTTCAGGTCTTTATTTTTCATTTCATACAAAGTACGATTCCTAATCCAAGAAACTCCTCAGATCTTCAAGAAGCTGCTTCCCCGCCTTCCCCAGAGTGCGTGCACCAGATGGCCTGTTTGGCTTCCTCCTCCCATTTATAGTCTTCCCCCTCTCTGTGCCTACTCTGCTCTGATTGGTCAGCTTTGTGCTGGGAGGCAGGCCAAGGTGGGCAGAGAAAATGCTGTGTGTGAGGGGGGCAGTGGGGGAAGGCCAGCTATTCAGATTTCCCACCATGCTGTGAAGCACTAGGTGCCCAAATGAATGAATGAATGAATGAATAGTGAAAACCTTGTGTTTATGGCCAGTGTAAGCAGCCCATGAGAAAAACTTAAGCATGCATTAACCTCATTATTTGACACTCTGGTGTCGGTTAACCCTGCTATTTTACGCTGTAATAACATTTATGGGTCAAAAAAGTGGACAAAGCATCATATCACCCCTTTAAGATTAATGTAAGGAAATGTGAAGTGGAAGATGAGGCAGGACTAGAAGAAGAAATTCCTTCACTGTAATTACCCTCAGTACTTTTTCCAAAGCCAAAGTCCCCTCTTATTAGGCTTTATAGTTTCTTCCTGGCATGTAAGCCGCCTCTTCTGATCTTCTTTCATTAAAGTGGTCGTTTATAAGATGGCTTCAGCAGTTCTTACAGCTTGTAAAGCTGACTAATTCTTTCCGACTGAAGAAGGGATCCTAAAGGAAGATCCAAATCTGTGCTTTTATGAATGAATATGTCCTCTTATTTATTTCTGGCTAACAATATGCTAGCTATTATTTCTGAGAGTGGTACTGGACTGAGTTGTGCTCAGAGGTTTTTGCTCATGCTATGGAACTGGACATGTTATGATCAGATTTCTGTCAGATTAAACATGAAACCAAAGCTTTTTTTTTAATGTTAATGTAAAGAATGTGTCATGTAGCTCAGAACACTGAATGTAAAGGATGTTCGTAAGTTTTTCTCAGTGTATCTACATCTGTGAGCAGGCGATTTATAGCCTAAAGCTGGTTGTAATTTGTTTTTACTGCTGCCGGTCTCTGCGGCACAGTTTTATTCCCCTGTATTTAGCAGTCAATAGGGTCCAGGTGTACACGTAAGACATAGCAGTAAGCTGAAATACTGCACAGCATGGGGTTTACCTTAACTCAGCCTTCCTACTTCTGCAACAATATACTGTATCAATCTACATTTCAGATTCCTGAAGATAATGGTAAGAGATACAGAAAAGTTAGTGTACTACACTGTGTGTGTGTGTGTGTGTGATTAGTGTGTGATTATCATGTGATTGGTGTAATTAGTGTGTGGTTAACATGCGATTGGTGTGATTAGTGTGTGATTAGCATGTGATTGGTGTAATAAGTGTGTGATTAGCATGTGATTAGTAGTATGATTAGTGTGTGATTAGCATGTGATTGGTGTGATTAGTGTGTGATTAGCATGTGATTAGTGTGTGGTTACCATGTGATTGGTGTGATTAGTGTGTGATTAGCATGTAATTGGTGTGAACAGTGTGTGATTGACATGTGATTGGTGTGATTAGTGTGTGATAAGCTTGTGATAAGTGTGTGATTAACATGTGATTAGTGTGTGATTAGCATGTGATTAGTGTGATTAGTGTGTGATTAGCATGTAATTAGTATGATTAGTGTGTGATTAACATGTGATTGGTGTGATTAGTGTGTGATTAGCATGTGATTAGTGTGTGATTAGTGTGTGGTTACCATGTGATTGGTGTGATTAGTGTGTGGTTAACATGTGATTGGTCTGATTAGTGTGTGATTAGCATGTAATTGGTGTAATTAGTGTGTGATTAGCATGTGATTAGTATGATTAGTGTGTGATTAGCATGTGATTGGTGTGATTACTGTGTGATTAGCATGTGATTAGTGTGTGGTTACCATGTGATTGGTGAGATTAGTGTGTGGTTAACATGTGATTGGTGTGATTAGTGTGTGATTAGCATGTAATTGGTGTGAACAGTGTGTGATTAACATGTGATTGGTGTGATTAGTGTGTGATTAGCGTGTGATTCGTGTGTGATTAGTCTGTAATTACCACGTGATTGGTGTGTGATTAACATGTGATTGGTGTGATTAGTGTGTGATTAGCGTGTGATTCGTGTGTGATTCGTGTGTGATTAACATGTGATTAGTGATTAGTGTGTGATTAGCATGTAATTGGTGTGCCTATATCGTGTGTTGTTTGGTGCGTGTTTAGTGTTATTAATGTGTGTTTAGTGTGTTATTGGTGTGTGTGTTTACTGTGTTCTTGGTGTTTGTGTTTACTGTGTTGCTTGGTGCGTGTTCAGTGTTATTAGTGTGTGTTTACTGTGTTATTGGTGTATGTGTGTGTTGACTGTGTTGCTTGGTGTATGTGTTTAGTGTTATTAATGTGTGTTTAGTGTGTTATTGGTGTGTGTGTGTGTGTTTACTGTGTTTCTTGGTGTATGTGTTTAGTGTTATTAATGTGTGTTTAGTGTGTTATTGGTGTTTATGTTTACTGTGTTGCTTGGTGCGTGTTTAGTGTTATTAATGTGTGTTTAGTGGTTTATTGGTGTGTGTGTTTACTGTGTTCTTGGTGTGTGTGTTTACTGTGTTGCTTGGTGTATGTGTTTAGTGTTATTAGTGTGTGTTTAGTGTGTTATTGGTGTGTGTGTTTACTGTGTTCTTGGTGTTTGTGTTTACTGTGTTGCTTGGTGCGTG
>JAOUQZ010000012.1:10433812-10446132 GCA_028564935.1 Neosilurus hyrtlii
CTTCCTCGTGTCAACTGAGGGAGTTTTTCCTTGCCACTGTCGCCGCGGGCTTGCTCATTAGGGATGTGTAGGGGGGTTGTAGAGAAAAATTTCCTCCCTAATTTAATTTTGCTATGTAAAGCTGCTTTGTGACAATGTCAGTTGTAAAAAGCGCTATACAAATAAAACTGACTTCACTTGACTTGAGTGTGAGTGTGTGTGTGTGAGAGAGAGAGAGACAGAGAGAGAGAGAGAGAGAGAGAGTATGTATGTGTGTGTAACGTAGTGCTAATTCAACTACCGTAGAATAAGGTAGGTTTTCTGCTTTCGTTTGAAGACACTCAATGACTCATCTGTCTGGACATCTATAGGAAGTTCTCCACCACTCCACCACCTCACTGCCAGAACAGAGAAAAGTTTAGATGCATTTTTTCCCTTGTTGCTTTGTAGAAGGAGGGACCAGTCTAGCAGTGCAAGAGGATATGGGAGAATGCGGTGCAGTCATCGTTATCATGCTTTAAAATGGAAAAAAGTAAATCATAACAATCTTGTTTTTTATTTTTTTTCTTGGTTTTACACAAGAACATATTATTACAAAGCATGGATTACTTTCGTTTCAGTGTAGTATGTACTAAACAGTATGTGAAACAGACACCGTTAGCTTCACTGCACTTAGTTTAGCAGAGCTCACCTCACCTGCCTTTGTCATGGTTAAAATATGTAACTTTAAGCCATAGAAATCTTGTTTTCTGTATGTTTTTGTGTAGTATATACACAAAAACTCTGAAAGAGATTTAAAGAATTGCTGTTACACAGTTCTGCACCTGCATGTACGCGGAGTTCATCTGCATCCACCATGATTTAATACCTGTAACAAAACAACTATAAAAATCTTGTTTAAATGTGTTTTTTGCTTATGTTCCTGTGCAATGTATGCTAAAACAATTATGCACCTCAAGATAAGTGAATGTCTCTGATTTGAACAATCCCCTCAATTTTTTGTCTTTGAGACTACTCAGCATTATCCATCTCGCCTTATACACCTTTGGTGTATAATTGTAAGTCAATTTATTGTCCCGTTTGAATTTAATGTCTCATTATAATAATAATTATATTAAAAAAGATGGTCATATAAGCCCTAAAGTAAAATGAAAGTGAAGCCTACCAAACTCTCCTGTTACACATGAACATATGCATATTTAATCAGGTGGTTTTTACCCCTCAGCCAGTTATGGCTGGGGGGTATTATTGTTGGCTTGGCAGCCGGGCGGGCAGCATGACAATAACTTTGTCCAGGCCATTGCTTGGCTCATGCACAGGCCAGCTTTCTGAAATTTTGCATAAGCACTCCCTATGACCTAAACCTGTGCGTGGGGTAGCTCATTTGCAAATGTGACCTTTGACCTTGGCAGAGTGACCTTGAACATATAAAGTTTGTTCGGGCTCATATGCATGATAGCTTTTTGAACTTTTGTACAGGCACTCCCTATGACTGAGGTGCGAGGATGTAATATACTGTATGACTGTGCATCTTACTATGTGGAAGTGTCTATGGTTCACAGAAAATATTTCTTACTGTAATAATCAGTGTTCTGTTGCCATACAGAAACCAGTCAATAAAAATATCCATGATGCTTTAGTGGTCTTTAGTGAGTCTCATTCTTTCAGCTGCGGTGCTTCATTACCAGCATTAAATATTATATATACAGCCAGGGTTTTATGTCTATGGCAGTAAGTCACACCTTGAAGAGACGTGGGGAAAGATGGAAGGCAGTGAAATGAGACAGACACACTAGAAATAAAATCGTACATTCTGCGCATTCTTAAAACTGAGACATACACCGGGACTAAATTTCAGTTTATTCAGTGTTTCAGCTAAATAAAGAGAAACATTACATTACAAGTCAGTTTTGTTTTTCTCTATCCACAGGAGCAGAAAGGACGGAGTGTCACAATGAAAAGACAAAACACTGAAAAGGACATAACACAAGTCTTTACAAAATCCAACTGACTGTATACTATTATATAAAAAACAGGAAATTCTTTATCCTGTGCTGGAGTTCATCTTCATTCATATTCAGGGCAGCAACCCATCTCAGAAAAATAGATGAAATCTTTAACATCAGCATAATAAATAACCAGTATGGGAAAATTACTGATAATGGTAAATATGGTAAACATTTCAAACACAAGTAACTTTGAGCACCATTTATTTATTTTAATCAGTAACGTTACTCTGTTCTCACCAATAGACTCTAATTCTTCTAATTGCTATAAATAGAGCATTAGAGAGAGGTTTGAGGCTTTATTTATGTTAATGAAGCTTAAAGAACTAAAACTTGTACGAAGCTGAACAGTCAGGGGCGGTTCGTATCACCTTATCGTGCATGTGCACTTGCTAGGTATTGTACACACTAGTTGACTAGTGCATTCACCATGAAGTGTTTGGTTAAACAGGGGGCTGAGCAGTAAAGAACACAGGTTTTGTAGTCTTTGTGCATCTAGAAGCATTTCAGATAAGATGAAGCCAATTCTAATTCAATACTCTAGTCAGTGCACAAAACTATGTTTAAAAAGATTTTTTCTTTATTGTAATGGAAGGAATTCCTCCCACAAGACTACGCCGTGACCGGTACTGTGTGAAAGAGCACTTTCAGAGTCATGGGGTGCTTTTCATTAACCAATCCCTCTCAGCTTTTTAAAAAAATCAAAACAACTGAGTGCTTCCATCTTTGGAGAAGAACTGTGTATAGGTGTGACAGCCAGAGGGGACATAGTTTTGGTTATGTAGTGTAGCAATATCTTGAAACAATCTTGCTTATAGGCAATCTGTCACTAAATTCAAAACATTCTGTTGATTCAATTAATAAATCGCATGGAAAGGACACCTCACGTGTTTTTTTAGACTTGGGTGCTTTAATGTGTCTACAATGACAACGATTTTCATTAATTTATTCACTTATATGTCAAACTGCTTAATCCTACTAGGGTCGAGAGGAGGCTGGAGCCTATCTCAGCCAACTCTGGGTGAAGGCGGGGTAAATCCTGAATAGCGTACTAGTCCATTGCCGGGCCAACACATACAACCATTCACACTCACACCAGAGACAATTTAGAACAACTAGTAAGCCTAACGTTTATGTCTTTGGACCGTGGAGTCAGTGGAGAAAACCCACACAAGCACAAGGAAAACATGCAAACTCCTCAGAGAAACATCCCTACCAAGCCTGTGACTCAAACCCAGGACCTTCTTGCTGCGAAGCAAATGTGCTAACCTGTATGCCCCCATGCTTCCCTCGACAATAATTTTAATTAACTAAATGAGTATTTCCTATGTAAAAATCTCAAGATGTGCCAGAGTCCTGTACCATATATGGAAGGGGGCTTGACCGTGAGTGTGTGGGTGGTGTAACATGGGACACATGGGCATCGCCGATTTCTGTTGGACATAGGAAAGTCTGTGCAGGTCCTTTGCTTTAAGTGTTTGCTGTGGTCAAGTAAGGCGTGGTTTGATGCATTCTACTGTATACAAGGTTAAGGTGACCAAGGGTAAATGTGTAACCTGACAAGACCTAGGGACATTTATGCAGTTGCTGCCCAGTGGCAATATATTCAGTTGAACAGGATAATGCCCACATCCCATCTTTAATAGGCAGACTTGGTGTGACTCTCATCTAGCAATGTGGGACACTGTTTTGGGTTGGTTCCAGGTGCCTGCTGAGCAGATTTTTGCAAGGTTGATTTGTTCCTTGCTAAAAACATAGACTATGCCAACAACACGTGGCTTTATACATGAGCCAGATTAGCAGACACCGACCCAATACCCTTGTCCAGATGCCCCACTGCTTTGATTGAGGTCCCAACCAGCTGTATAACAGAGGGAGCATTACTGAAACTGCTCGCTTCAATACAGGAATCAAAACTCCAAACAAATTGCTCATTTATTCCATGCATAAAGCAATATCGTATGATCTCACTAAAAATTTCATTGAAATTGCATTGCTTCTAGCAGTGGACAGTATATTTGGACATAATGCTATCATATCAAACAAAAGCTGCTTCTTCATCCTCCTCAGACTCAAACAGAGTTTGAGTAGAAATGCTGGTTTTTGTATCCAACAGAACCAGGAAGTGGTGTATCATAAGTTCTTTTGACTTCCTGTTTTCAAATGTAGATGTTTGGCATAAAAAATGTTTTCTAGATAAAAAAGTAATTTTGGAAGGTTGTATGAGGTAGCTTAATACTAAGCTAGTTTATTAATTTATAAACAACAGTGATCCCGAGATGCAGTATGGCGGCCACTCTCAGTGATGCTGGAAACTGCCAGAAATAGCAGAGAGAGTAGCGGAAAACACACAGAGAGTCCCCCCACCACCACAACCACCCGAGGGATATTTCATATTTATTCATTCATTTATTTATTTATTTTAACAGAAATTGCCAAGGGTTCCTGAGTAAGTTTCTGTTTCTTAGCACCTGATAAGTATTGAATTTGATCAATATCTTCAAACAGGAAGAAGTCTGGCAAAAGAGAAATACCCCATGGTCCTCATAAAAGGATATAACCACAATGTAGTTGGGAAAAAATGTGGTGTACAATGGGGTCTCCTGAGGCTATGATGTCCAACGTCAAGACTGTGGATACATCATGTTCATCTTTGGCTTTCAGAAGATTCCGTGATGGGCTACAAAACTGCAAGCTATGTATTAGTTTACTTGGCAGCGACCTGAGGACATCATGTCGAGGTGTTGGGGAATCAGTATTTGAAGATATGAGCAGTATGGAACCAAAGGTCACTAGTACATTTACTGTACATTTGTGGCATTTGGCAGATGCCCTCATCCAGAGCAATATACATTTGATCTGTCATTTGAATTTATACATTTCTCATTTAGACAATTGAGCTGTTGAGGGTTAGGGGCATTATTCACGGGCCCTGCAGTGGCAGCTTGTTGGTACAGGGGTTTCAGCACTCAACCTTCTGATCAGTAACCAGAGCCTTACACACTGGGCCACCACCATCCACTATTCACAGATAGATAGCTCACAGAGAGCTAGCAAGCTAATGAAGGAGTTCAATTAATACTACAGTAACCAGGTTTCCATTGCAGTGTTGAGGAAAATAGAATCTAAACCAATTTTTAAAAATGTTAAAAAGTCAACAAAACACAAACACAAATGTTCGGTTTCCACTGAGTGAGGTTATGTGATCAGTGCTGGGTTTTCTCGTCTCACTATAATCATCCAGATCTCACAGAACCAATACATGTCACAGAATTTCGATTACATTCACCGCACCGCATTCATCCCATCTGACTCAGGGTTGACTCTGAACAGCTCGCCAGGCCATCACAGGGCAACACACACAACCATTCACACTCACACACGGGACAATTTGGAACAGATAATTAGCCTAATATGCATGTTTTTGGACTGTGGGAGAAAGGCAGAGTACCTGGAGGAAATCCTTGCAAGCATGGGGAGAACATGTAAACTCCACACAATAACACAATCGCTGAGCCCAAGACTCAAACCCAAGACCTTCAATTTTTGCTTTGAGGCAAAAGTGCCAACCACTACGCCAGCGTGCCACCCCTGTGGTAGTCATGTAAATTTACCAAACACTACATCATATCTCACTTCATGTCATCTCAGTATGTGGGTGCACATGCACAAGACTCAGGTGATATTCACTGCACCTAGAGCTGAGAAGTAAAATTAAACTTAAACTACATAAAAACCTGCATGTAAAAGAGTGGGCAATTTATCTGGAGTTCACACACAAAAATAGAAATATATACGTCGTTTCACTGTTTGTCTGACCTCTAATGCCTCAGTAAACTACAATTTCATTTGTGACAAAATAATTCAAAGTGAAGTGAAGCAAAATCTACAGAGGAAACATTACCAGGATAATAGTTATTAAGACAAAGAAGAACAACAATGATTAATATTTTTTAAAAGAAGACAACAAACCAAAAATGTATTTTTCTGATGCTGCTTTGTCCCGTGTAAAGAACCCAAAACCCCAGAGTGCTTCTGTTTTACGTTTAAAAAATGTCTTAAAAATCTACTGTTTATCAAACCCACTAAAATCTACATTTAAAATTCCATTAAAACCGTTAAAAGTCATGTCTTCCTTTGATTTGTTATAACAAATTCACATGAAACAATCGGAATATCTGGACTGAGAGAGAGAGAGACAGAGAGAGAGAGAGAGAAAGAGAGAGAGAGAGAGTGAGAAGAAAAAAGACAAAGAGAGAGAGAAAGAGCAAGAGAGAGAGAGGAAAAGAGAGCGAGAGAGGGAGAGAGAGCGAGAGTGTGTGAGAGGAAGAGAGAGAGAGAGAGAGAGATGCTACAGAGAAATGATGCTATAGGAAAAGTGGATTCCAGTTGAGGGTTGAATCCTTTGGAACAGCCAGGAGTGTCAATGGTGTCAGTGTTGTTCATCCTGCTGGTTAAACTGCTGTCCAGGGGTGGCCGCAGAAGCAGTCTGGTGATTACGTGAATCAGGGCTGGATTTCTACAGGAAAGATGCACATCTCCGAGGTTACTACGTCCATCTCTTAATGAACATGCTGAGAGAGGTTTGTAATCCCTGCACATAAAATAAGCCAAATCAAAGCTCTCAGTAAAGGAACTGATTCGAAACGATTCAACGTGACATCGTTCTCAGACACGTAGCACTCCAGAGCAAAATCCTGATGCATGCAACGATCAAGGATGAAGGTCTAGATGCAAAACTTGCTGCAACAACATTGAGGAATGGAGGGTACTAAATGATAAAATCCTGTGCACATCCCGAGACTAAAGCGCTAAAGTAAACAACACATGTTTGATTAAGAGTAGAAGTCATCCAGAGCCGTGTGTTTGCACGCACAGAATGGCCAGCCTCTGTAATCAGCTTCAGTGTATACAAACCACCAGAGCAGGGCACTAAACCATGCCAGACACACCACACCTCACACAAACAGTCCCTCAATTACACACACATGGCTCTCCTACCAACAATTCCTTTTCTTTTCTTCTAGAACATAACACATTACCTGCCTTAACACAGACCATGCAGCTTTAAAGTGCAGTAAAAAACACGTGTGAAGGGTGTTGTTTAAATCACGACAGGGCCATGGAACAGTGTGAGAGCCTCAGGATGCACAGGTGTTTTGAGATATTTTATCTTACATTGCCTTACTTTTCTTTTGGATTTTCAAGCACAACGATGCTCGCACCGCTTCTAACTGAATATTCTTTCAATTATTCATTCATTAACCAAGCCGCGCAATCCTACCAGGGCCACAGGGACAGGAGCCTCTCTCAGCCATCTCAAGGTGAAGGCAGGGTACACACAGATTAGCTCACCAGTCTACACATACACAACCATTCACAGTCACAGACACCTATGGGAAATTTGGACAATCCAATTAGCCTAATATGCATGTTTTTGAACTGTGGGAGAAAACCGGAGTACCCAGAGGAAACCCACACAAATGTCCTTGCTGAGCCCAGGACATGAACCCAGGAGGTTCTTGATGTGTGGCAGACATGCTAACCACTGCATCACCGTGTCATCCTCTAACTGAACCGTAGAGAAGGAGTAAAGCTATATTTTCTGTCATCAGGCACCTTCAGGTTAAATCAGTGATAAAGGAACATAAACACTTCTCACCTGTATGTGTTTTTCGGTGGTAGATTTTACTCTGGGGTGATCTCGGTTTCCTGATGCACTACCACTTTAGTAACAGACATGTCTGGGTGCTGCTCCTTTGCCTCCTTTATTGCCTGAGCCAAAGCCTAGAGACCAGAGATTAGGAAAAAATATCATATCAAAACTAGATCCGCATTTGCAAGAGGAAATTTTAATTCTTTCAAAGCAAAAAAAAAAAAAAAAACATTCAAGACACATATAGATAGTGAGTATGTGAGTGAGTGTGTGAGTGAGTCAGTGATTATGTGAGTGAGTGAGTGTATAAGTGATTGAGTAAGTGAGTGAGTTAGTGAGTGAGTGAGTATGAGAGTGATCGAGTGAGTAAGTGATTGAGAGAGTGAGTGAGCATGTAAGTGGGTGATTGAGAATTTAAGTGAGTATGTAAGTGAGTATATACGTGGGTGATTGAGAATGTAAGTGAATGAGTATGTAAGTGATTGAGTGAGTGAGTATGTGAGTAAGTGAGTGAATGAGAATGTCAGTGAGTGAGTATGTAAGAGGGTGAGTGAGTGAGTATCTGAGTGAGTGAGTATGAAAGAGAATGACTATTTAAGTGAGTGAATGAGTGAGTGAGTGAGTGAGTATGTGCGGGAGAGTGTGAGTGAGTAAGTGAGTATGTGAGTGGCTGATTGAGAATGTAAGTGAGTATGTGAGTGAGTATGTGAGTGAGTGAGTATGTAAGAGGGTGAGTGAGTGAGTATCTGAGTGAGTGAGTATGAAAGAGAATGACTATTTAAGTGAGTGAATGAGTGAGTGAGTGAGTGAGTATGTGCGGGAGAGTGTGAGTGAGTAAGTGAGTATGTGAGTGGCTGATTGAGAATGTAAGTGAGTATGTGAGTGAGTATGTGTGTGAGTGAGTATGTAAGTGAGTAAGTATGTGAGTGAGTGAGTGAGTGAGTAAGTTAGTATGTAAGGGAGTGAGTGAGTGAGTGACTATGTAAGTGAGTGAGTGACTGAGTGAATATGTGAGTGAGAATGTATGTGAGAGAGTGACTCAGTGAATATGTGAGTGAGTGAGTATGTAAGGGAGTAAGTGAGTATGTAAGTGAGTAAGTTAGTGAGTGACTGAGTGAATATGTGAGTAAGTGAGTATGTAAGGGAGTGAGTGAGTGAGTGACTATGTAAGTGAGTGAGTGACTGAGTGAATATGTAAGTGAGTATGTATGTGAGAGAGTGACTCAGTGAATGTGAATGAGTGAGTATGTAAGGGAGTGAGTGAGTGAGTATGTAAGTGAGTATGTATGTGAGAGAGTGACTCAGTGAATATGTGAGTGAGTGAGTGAGTGACTATGTAAGTGACTGACTGAGTGAATATGTGAGTGAGTGAGTATGAAGTGAGTGAGTATGTAAGAGAGTGAGTGAGTGAGTATGTGAGTGAGTGAGTGAGTGAGTAAGTATGTGAGTGAGTGAGTGAGTATATAAGTGGGTAAGTGAGTGAGTATGTAAGTGAGTAAGTGAGTAAGTGAGTGAGTGACTGAGTGAATATGTGAGTAAGTATGTATGTGAGAGAGTGACTCAGTGAATATGTGAGTGAGGGAGTGAGTTTGTAAGTGAGTGATTGAGTGAGTATGTAAGTGAGTGAGTGAGTAAGTGATTGAGTGAGTGAGTATGTGAGTGAGTATGTAAGTGAGTGAGTGAGTATGTAAGGGAGTAAGTGAGTAAGTATATATGTAGGTGATTGAGTGTATAAGTGAATTAGTGAGTACGTATGTAATTGAGTATGTAAGTGAGTGACTGAGCAAGTGAATTAGTGAGTGACTATGTAAGCGAGTGAGTGAGCGAGTGAGTAAGTATATAAGTGGGTAAGTGAGTGAGTATGTAAGTGAGTAAGTGAGTAAGTGAGTGAGTGACTGAGTGAATATGTGAGTAAGTATGTATGTGAGAGAGTGACTCAGTGAATATGTGAGTGAGGGAGTGAGTTTGTAAGTGAGTGATTGAGTGAGTATGTAAGTGAGTGAGTGAGTAAGTGATTGAGTGAGTGAGTATGTGAGTGAGTATGTAAGTGAGTGAGTGAGTATGTAAGGGAGTAAGTGAGTAAGTATATATGTAGGTGATTGAGTGTATAAGTGAATTAGTGAGTACGTATGTAATTGAGTATGTAAGTGAGTGACTGAGCAAGTGAATTAGTGAGTGACTATGTAAGCGAGTGAGTGAGCGAGTGAGTAAGTATGAAGTGAGTGAACATGTGAGTGAGTATGTAAGTGAGTGAGTGATTAAGTGAGTATGTAAGTGAGTGAGTATGTAAGTGAATCAGTGAGTGAGTGAGTGAGTAAGTGAGTAAGTATGAAGTGAGTGAACATGTGAGTGAGTATATAAGCGAGTGAGTGATTAAGTGAGTATGTAAGTGAGTGAACATGTGAGTGAGTATGTAAGTGAATCAGTGAGTGAGTGAGCGAGTAAGTGAGTATGTAAGTGAGTGAGTATGTAAGTACATGATACATGACATAAACCTAAAGAAGAACAGATATCAGTGAAATAGTTCAGAACCAATGCATCAACTCAGAATTTGAATCATCCAAAATACCTTATCATGGTCAATTTCAGAGTCACCCGTAATTACAATTCGCTTCTCAATTCGGGTTTCTGAGATTCCTCCTTTCACCATCTGAAGAAATGGAGAAGATAAGAAATGCTGTAGAGAAGAAAAAACCCACGCCACTGATCTTGTCCAATAGAAATGGCCCACAAGAAAGCATATGAAGCTCCTGACCTTGGTAATCTGTGTAGTGGTCATGGTGCTCAGGGTCTCTGAGGTAATGGTTTGTGCATTGAGCAGCATCCCTACACTCTCGTCAGGCTAAAACAAAAACACAAATACCTCTTCTTAGATTATTCCCAAACATACAAAAGCAGAAACAAATACTACTAAAGAAAATAGCTAGGGGAGACTGGGGTTAGTAGGAACAATATTTCTAAAATCATCCGTTTCTCAAGAAGGGATTTCTATTTCAAAGAATACCTCCATTGTCAAAAGCATTACAAGATTCTCCACAAATGGAGCATAAAATCCTTTAAGATTCCTTGAAGGTTATAGGTATAATCCAATAAAACCAAGACTGGTTTAGGTGTTTCAACTAGCCCCACCACCGGGGTTAGTTAAAACTTATGTTGGAACATCACACATCCTACTGTTTTGGAACTTGATTATAACTTTATTGTTCTTGGGAACATCCTTCTTATTACACATCTTCATGACATAGCATTGAAGTGTGACGTGTGGTATGGCGAAGTCATTTGCTACATCACCGACAGAGCCTTTGATTTATCAGGACTTCTGCTACTGCTCTTTCCATGACATCAGTTGGGGTCTGGCCAAGATTTTTGCTTATAATTCTGCATGGCTGAGTATGAAATTAAGACACAGACTGGTATAACAATTTTGCTTTAGGATTTTGATTGTCGGGGGTTAGTTGGAACAGTGTTTCTGGCACTGTTCTGCTCGGCCAACTTTTCTTTGTGGTGAAATATTTGGTCAGAACACCTATTGTTCCTTCTTCATAAAACTAACATGGCAACTAAGTGTTGTTGCTTTCCTCCCCTAGAGGGAAGCAGCTCACCTCAGCAGCTTTTACTTTTTTTTTAATCTCAATATTTCAATTGACCTCATGTTCCAACTAATCCCAGTCTCCCCTAAACTTTTTACAATCATTAAAGGGGAATTAAACCTAAAAGTAAATAAAAGCTATAAAAGCTAGAATACACTGTATATGTCTTTGCACACCCCAGTGCAGCTAACTGGGTTATCAAAGGCCGGCAATGTCTCTCACTGTCTATGGTGAGAGGCATGTAAAAGAACCATTGCTGATTTTCGACAAGAGTAGGCTACATAGCCGTCAGCGTGGTTCTGCCCTGCAATGGCCTGGCGAGCTGTTCAGGGTGCACTCTGCCCTGACTGGTGCTGAGATGGGCACCAGCCTCCCCTTGACCCTAATTAGGATTAAGCAGTTCAGAAAATGAATGAATGATATCTTTGCACATCACAATGTGCTTTCATTATTACATTCTTCTTCATGAAGAAAAAAAAAGAGTAATGAATCCACACACATGGTGACTCATTAAGTAGACACAGCAAATGTTGTGCAATTACGTACACCGAGCTATATACCCTGCGTTCACTTATATGAGCAGACACCTGTCTGATGTATGGAATGCAATGCAGTATTATGTGCAGTTTTATTTTATTCAGTAGTTTATATCTGATTTGTTAGTTTAATATCTGTATACTGTTATTTTTGCCGCTAACTTACCTTATTGGAACTGACTATTCTTGCGATTTCATGCACTCGCGGGAGTAAAACAGATTCCAAATTATGGCCTTTTCAAACAGGCTACTCCAAGCTTACTCATTTGCTGAACAGCTTAATCCTAGTATACAGTTGTAGAGAGGCTCGAGCCTATCTCAGCCGACATTGGGCGAAGGCTGGGTACACCCTCAACAGCTTGCCAGACCATTGCTGGGCAACTCACACAACCATTTACACCCACGTCCCAACCTAGGGGGAATATCGAACAGCCAGTTAGCCTAAAGTGCATATCTTTGGACTGTGGGAAGAAACTGGAGTAGCCAGAGGAAACCAATGCAAGCATCAGGAGAACATGCTAAACTCCATGCCCAGGACTATATATATCTATAT
>JAOUQZ010000012.1:10446802-10461105 GCA_028564935.1 Neosilurus hyrtlii
TATATATATATATATATATATATATATATATATATATATATATATATATATATATATATATATATATATAGTTAGTGCGATAGGAGCATCTGAAAGACTTTTCTTTAATTTTCTTTGAAACAAAAAAGTAAATGCAAAACAGACAAAAAAGGAAGAAATTAATTAAAAGGACTTCACCAGCTTTCCCTTACTTGAGCAGACTCATATGTGATGGTCTTAGTCTCAGTGTGCACTATGGGACCCTCCTTGGTGGCAGTATCACTGATCGGGGACTTGGTCACATCAGAAACAGTGAATGTGTGTGTCTTCATTACAGGAGTCTGTACAAAAAGTTCACACAGCGAAAGATGTCTGTGAATATCATGTCACACCTTACACCCAGATGCATCATGGCTCGGGCTGGTTTAAAAATGTTTGATCTTATATATGTATATCAGTATTAGAGTAAATAATATTCTTCAGTGAATTGAAAAGTGCATGTTGTATCATTCGAGTATTTTTCGGTTCACGATCGCACTGTGCACCAGCCCAACTAACTGCCCCCAAATGCACCTCTTCCAGACTGGTTCAAGTGAAACACCACTGAGTCCAAAACTAGTTAAATAAACCAGTCTTTGGGGGTCAGACTCTATCAAGAGAAGTACAGATCATCTAATGTGAGTACAACCTGCAGAAAAGGTTCTCTGGGACCAGGGTTAGAAGCCTGTGAGATAACCTCACACATACACACACTGTACATTGTACAAGTCAGATTATCTGAGTTGACGGATGGAAAATACTGACAATCAGGACAGCAAATACCAAATCCTGAACACAGCATTTAAAACATATGGCTCTCCAACACTGTTTAGAGCTGTAAGTGGGGTTTGGGTCAGTTTTATAAGCTGAAAAACTTCAGGGAACACTCCTAAAGACATAAAAGAAGTAAACAACTGGAACCACATTTTTCAGTCTCTTTACCCGCATTCTACAAGCCCAGAAGGAAAAAGAGCTGAGGCCACATTTTAACTATATACCATACTGCCACCTACTGGAAAGTGGACACCAGTGCATTCTTAAGTGAGTACTTTCCAGCAGAGGGTCAACCATAGGGTTGGGCAGTTCCACTGATTTTCTACTTTTGATCAAATACCAATTAATACTAAGGCGGGTATCTTGACACTGGTACTTTAAAAAGTCATCTTGAGTACACAAAAGGTACAAAAACTATGAGAAACTAGTTCATTCATTCATTTGCAGGACCGCTTTGTCTTACTAGAGTTCTGTGGAGGCTGGAGCCTATCTCAGCTGACTCTATGTGAAAGTGGGCTTTTATATAAAGGCAGGGTAGTCAATTTTGGAGTAATCAACAGCAATAAACTCGATTTTTAAATTATCCAAGTGAAAAATCCCACCCTTTCCTTTCAGTCCTCCTTCCAAATCACCTGAATGCGCACTGCCTGAATTTTACTGGAGGATTGTGGAAGGAAACTGGGGTACCTGGAGGAAGCCCACAAAAGCATGGGGACAACTTGCAAACTCCACACAGAATTGCTTTCACTGAGCCCAAAATCTTGAACCCAAGACCTTCTTGCTGTGAGGCAGACGTGCTAACCCCCTCTTCAGAGCCAAATCTGTTATTTAGCCAACAGTTGACAACAAAGGCCTGCACATATTTCACCAGATTCCTTCAGTTCCTGGGTTTGATACATTGCAGAAAAATCATCAAGCTATACATCAGAAAAATCTGAATGTGCTGCAAAGTTGGATGCATTTCTGATCCTTCTACAAATATTGAAAAGCTCAAAATAGCATCATTAAGGCGGCATTTCATTACTGTGCCCATAAGATCTCCCAAGAAGATTAAAAAAAAAAATTAATCATTTAAGAATATGATAAAAACATGTGGGCAGTCCGTGGCGTAGTGGTTAGCACGTCCAAGTCACGTCAGTAAGGTCCAGGGTTTGGTTTCCTGGCTTGGCTGTTCCTGTGTGAAGTTCCACTGTGCCGCCTTCTAGGATTTGTAGTAATAATTGGTGATTCCATTCATACTAAAGCAGCCATGTTTCTTTCAGTGTTTTCCAGTGATAGAGTTAACAATATACATTATTATAGCATTAAAACAACAGCCCCTGTCCATCGCAAGATCTTCTACTTCAGGAATAATGAACCTAACTTACTAAATACCCCAAATCAATACAGACTGCTGACTCATATTCATCTTTATTACAACATTATAAATGCAACCGTTTCTTTATATTTGAAATGAACAGCAATTAACAGTATCTAGCTCACCACATCAGGCTGCATCTGTCCATTGATGTTGGCTGTGCGAAAAGGTGAGGATGTGGACAGGCGCTTGTCCCACTCGCTGGGCCGTGGCTCTGGGACGGATTCCATAAAGCTGCGCTTAAGCTCACTGATACTGCTGTGGTGACGCCTGAATCCTGACTGAGTTTTATCCAGATCCTATCAACATGAAATGGCATTATTATTGAAGTAAGTTACAAGAGGGGAAGAAAATCAATTAAAGAAAGGAAGTCAGGAAAAAAAAACACCAAAAGGGAATAAAAAGGTAAAAAATTAGAAATAGAATAAATGAGAAAAACATATAAAAATCTGGTTGTGTTCGATATTAAAATTCTCACCTACTCATTTGCTGAACAGCTTAATCCTACTACTAGGGGCATGGGGAGCTTTACACTCACATTTAGGGGCAATCTGGAGCAGCCAGTTAGTCTATTGTGCATGTCTTAGACTGTTGGAGGAAACACGAGTACCTGGAGGGAAACCTACACAAGCAGGGGGAGAACATGCAAACTCCACACAGAGACACTGTTGCCGAGCACTGGACTCAAACCCAGGACCTTCATATTGTGAGGCGGACGTGCTAACCACTACATCACCATGCCACCCTATTTATTTATCTACCTATCTATCAATCAATATTGATGGAGAGTCAGTTAAAAGTAAACCAAAAAACCTCCCATTCTGCTGTTTTTATCAACTTTTAGGATTTGTGTAAAAATCTGATGATGTTTCATGCTACATTAATGCAAAAATTCTACTGGTAAGTCACTGTTACTCAGCCCGTGTTGAAATGTTTTATTTTCTATATGTGCTGACAAGAAGAAGGTTTGACTCTGGATCAAATTCATTTATTCATTTTCTAAGTCACTTAATCCTAATTAGGGCAGTGGGGAGGCTGGTGTCCATTGCTTCCTCTTCAGACTCTCACCAGACCATTGCAAGGACAACACACACTACTGTTCGTACTCACACTCACACCTGGGGCGATTTGGAACAGCCAATTAGTCTGCTGTGCATGTATATGGACTGTAGGAGGAAACCAGAGTACCCGAAGGAAACTCAGTCAAGCATGGGGAGAAAATGCAAACTCCTCACAGAAACACCCCGAACCCGGGAATCGAACCCAGGACCTTCTTGCTGAGAGACAGACGCGCTAACCACTACACCACCATGCTGCCCTCCAGATCAGATATTAAGCAAAAATTAAAAAAATATAAAATGTATAATTTTTCAATCAGATATTTGAGTGATTTTCATTCAAGATTTAAATGTAAGAGAAAATATCAGGAAGGAAAGGGATACTTGCTTTAGAATTACTGAGATAAATTGTGCATGCAAAGTGGTTCGGTCCGAGCTACAGAACATGGAAAAAAAAGAAAGACAAAAAGAAGAAAAGAAAAAAAACAATACAAAGAACAGTGAAAAGAACAGAGTAGAATGCATGAGTCAATACAAAGAAATACGAGACAGAAATCTCCATGCAATGAGACATGCGAAAGAGAACAGGAAAGGAGTAAAACGGGACAATCTGAAGATACAAACCTCCAGCATTAAATTGCTATGTCTGGTATAAAGATTTTCACCCTCGACTTTCTTAGCTCTTTTCTGCAAAGAACAAAAATAGACAGAAAAGGAAATGTTCACAGCTTGCCAATCTGGAAGAGTAATTACAGAGAAATCACAGGCTATATGACCTGCTGGAGCATTCAGTGAGGAATGTATGTACATGAGATCAAGGTCACAGTATCATGATGAAATGAAAGTGTGCAGGAAAACACTTAAGAGGTAGAAAGTGCAGACGCAGGAGAGAATACAAGAACAACTGTGTGGTGATTAAAGTGTACATCTACTGTAGCTTAATGATATATGGAGAATGTCCAGCATGGAAGCCAGAGTATATTGTTTGTATATTGTTTACTGTCTTCATTAGCTCATGGCTACACAGAGTGCATTTAACTTTGAGCTTGAGTAACACTTTAGTAAAATATCCCCATTAAAATGAATCGATCTATATATCTGAGCAAAAGTATACACATCCCTGTTGATCACACTCATATTACATGGTTCTTCACCAGACTACTTTCACGACAACAAGTCACTCACTCTTTCTGTGAGGCAGACGTGCTAATCACCGCACTACCGTGCCGCCCTTCCACAAGGTTTGAAGAACATGATTATTCCTATAAAATGTCTTTGTATACTATAACATTACAGTTTATCTTCACTGGAACTAAGAGGCCAGAACACTTTCAGCATAGCAAGCTTGGAAGTTGGGAGAAAGTAGAATAAGTCAAGTGTTCTGCAATGAATACTTTCGGGTTGAACTGGAATATGGCCGGCACCCCAGAACTTCATGACCTCCCCACATCAGTGACTGATCTTCTCAAAAATGCTTTTGTAGCCGAACGAACACAAATCCCCATAGCCACACCCCAAAATCTAGCAGAAAGCCTTTCCAGAAGAGAAAAGCTTTTTAAAACAGAAAAAAGGGATTCGGTCTGCAATGAGACATTCAGTAAGGACATATGGGCGTGATGGTTGGGGGGTGCAGCTACTTTTGGATAAACACTTATTTATTTTTTGAACCCATGGACAATCCCATATTGGGCCCATTTTTCAACCCACACGGGTACCATATACAAATGGGTGAAACTGAGACAGGCAAAAAAATGACATTCTCACTCTCATAAACATGCTTTTCCTTTATAGAGAAGCAGGCAATATAAGGACATGCAGTGACCAGTCACATATTACACTCTAACCACAATGAAGAGCCATAATGAACCAGCCATGGAGAGTTCACTTGTACAGGTGCAGGCAAGAACAAAGCCAGACACAACCAGAGCACAAATGGCTGAATAATCTCTATTTTGCATTTGAGGACAAGCAGCAACATTAATGATGAGGAGGGCTGTTCTTCGTTGCTTCATGCTGTAACCCTGAAATGAGGGTAGATTCTAACCTTGCGCATTCGCACCATCACTTGTGGGGGCTGTACATGTCCCAAAGGGAAGGGAACAGACAGCTATATTAGATCCTTCATGTACATTAAACCTTCAATAACACTTACAATATCACCCACCTTCATGGAATCAAGATTTTGTTAAAAAGATTGTATTAACCTCATAAGACCCCAGACCCCAGAGTCCTCTTGTGAAACATCAAAATTTCCTTCAAAAATATCCTTCTCGGTTCCTTATATGAGGATCATTGGGTATAACTCTTTTGCCAAACCTTCTTCTGTTTGAAGACATTGATCAAGTTTGAGAGTTATCATTACCATTTGGGTCTGAGGAGGTTAAAGTAATACATTCACCAAATGACATACGGTACTGTGCAAAAGTAAAGAAATACTGTCCTAAAAAATGTGCCTTTTTTTTTTTTTTTTTAAATCACGTTGATTTTGCATGGCTTGTACATCTGTTTGTCTGAAGTTGATAAGTGTTGTGAAGCTGATTAGTTGTTATACATCACAATGTTTACTGGTTATTTGCTCTTTGGCAGGAATTTGACACGTGCCAACATTCAGGAATGTATAAGACCGTTTTTTTTTTTTTTTAAAAAGGCCCCACATCAGCATGCAGTTTGATTCTGCATAATATCGTAGTTCCTGTAAAAACAGAAAGCTAGGGAGGAACTTTCACTGATATTGACTGGTATTTACAGACAGTAGCATTGAACATGTATCACGCCACCCCCTCCCTCTCTCCTTGCCGGCCAAACCAAAGGTAATTAGTGGCTCAACATGTAAAATCACGAGGACAGCGATGAAAAAGTTCTAGTTCCAAGCACAGAAACACTGACATGTGGTGGGGTTAGCAATGCAAATACCGGCTAGCAGATAACAAGCGCAGTTGTAACATCGGACTGACTGGCTAGTACACTAGGCAGTGCAGGTCTAACATCGGACAGGCCGGCTAACGGCTAGGCTAACACCGGACAGGCTCACTAGCAGCTACTAAGCAGCTGATTCACATCAGACTGGCCAGCTAGTGGTATATAGTGAAGAATGTGGAAAACCTGGGAAAGCCCCACATAACTCATAATCTCGAGTATTTCATGAAATCTAAACTCTTAAGAGTGTTAGGTTCTGTTAGCTAACAATGCACACTAACAAAGCTTAAATGTTTTCTTTTAGTTTTTGTTAGGCTGTAATGTTTCATCCTGGTAACAGTGAGTGCAGACAGGAGTCACGTTCTAAGCATTTTGGGAACCTGTTCAACAATTCGTAAAGAGACTATGTTACTTCCTTACTAATATACAAGGAGTTTCCTGAAATTTCTTTTTTTGTGAAAACATTTTTTTTACTGAACCAGTAATGTAGGGGTTATAAAATGAAGCTCTAGCATAGACATTACAAAAAAATTACAAAAGATTTTGCACAGTACTGTCTGCTTAGTGAATGACTACATTCTCTTTTCTTGCTATGAGTGTAGCTTCTGAAACTGAAGCACACACCTGACTCATTTTCTCCGAATTTCTGGCTGTTCCTGCCAGAGCATCACGCTTTCGCCGCTCACGCCGGACGACCATCTGCAGGGGCACATATTTACTGACCCTCTCTCTCTTTCTCTTTCACACACACACACACACATACACACACACACACACACACACACACACACATACACACACACACACACACTCTTGCACACTCTTTAGAGACTTCAGAGCCTATGATGTAGTCTGATCTGACAGTGTGTAACTGAGGGTATTTTCTCACACTGTGCCACTTCAAAGTTATATTTACTCTATTCAAATAAGATATTAAACACTTGAGGTGTGGGGCTAAAGCAGCATAATCCATGATCATGTGCTACTATGCAAAATGGATATACTGTTACAGCCGTGAGTCGCGTATAAGATTGCTGCATAGTGTAGGGTTTATGAGTTACAATCATCCTGAAAGTTTGCAATGTTCATTCTGCTGTTACTTTGAAAACGGTATTACAAGTATGGATGCAATGTACCATTTCAATAAACCTACATGTACAATGTACTTTTTCAGGAGGATTTTAAACATCAGAGAACACTGACAAATGTGGTGTTTACCTATACTGCTGCAGCACAGACCTCCTGGAATGGATCTCTCTGAGTAGTACTAATGAGAATAAAATTTAAACCTTGCACAATGGCATTTCAACCTGTAAATGGGTTGAAGCGCAATTGCCCGAGGTCTATATTTGTTCCACTATAACTATTGAATAACTAGCTGAAAGCTTCTTTCTGAACCACCACTAAGCACCTGTGAGCACCCAGCATACGACTGTCTTGTGCCAGGGTTTTAGGGTCCAGGATCATTCTGCCCACCATAACCATAAGCACCTTGGGTTTGGTTGTCAAATTAAATCAGTAAAGGATTTGGAAACATATACAGTAGGCCAGGAAATGTCACTCTCTGCAAGACCATTTCAGAGCTTCTATGCAAGAACACTGTCTCAAAACAAGTAGGAAGTAACTTAAGGGCCAGTCAGGCCACATTCAGTTACATTTACATTTATGGCATTTGGCAGACACTCTTACCCAGAGCAACTTACAAATATCAGTTTTATACAACCGAGCAACTGAGGGTTAAGGACCTTGCTTAAGGAGCAAACTGTGGTGTTACTGAGGATTGAACCCCCGACCTTCGTATCAGTAACCCTCAGCCTTAAAGATTTTTAGGAAAAGAAGGATGCATTTCCTTTCTGTGGTGTTTAGGGTTTAAATGCACACACCGGGGGTAACGGTGTGGCTTGCATTCCCAATAAGTCTCAATAAATCTTCATGGTAATGAATTATATGTTGTGCTTCGATGCTAGATCGAGTGATGTAATATTAAAGCTCAGGGTGAACGTGTCCTAGATGGTCTGTTTCCTGGTGAAGGAACCCATCATCAGGAACCCATTATGCTCATCAGTGGCAGGGTGAATTGCATTCACCTTGTTAAAACCCATAGCTCTAGAAAACAGACCAGAGGGTAATACATCGAATGTCTACTTTAAAGGGTGGGACTTTAAAGGTGTCCATTTACTTACCAAACATAATAATTACTTTAAACATTATATAGAGTCTTATCTCACTTAATCATTCACTAATTTGCCAGCTTAATCCTACTAGTTTCACAGGGGAGGATTGAGCTTATCTCATCCAACACCAGGCAAAGGCAAGGCACATCCTGAGCAGCTTACCAGACCATCACAGGGCCAACACACAAACAACCATTTACACTCACACTTTGGAAAAATTCAACGTGGTCTTGTTACTATTATCGTAAACTGATACAGAACCAAAACAAGATTTAAAACAGGTGAGGTGTATTCAGCCAGGTGTCTCACTGCAGTCAGTCAGTCAGCTCTGTTACAAAGGCATGAACAGCTATGGATTGGAATGACTGCTCTTGTCAATTCCATGACCAACGCAATGTCGTAAATACTTAGAATGTCACCATCATGTCAACATTCCTGTGCCTCAAAGGAAATATCTAACCTCTAACCAGAACGTTAAAGCCACCCATGGCATGCTGCAGTGGACATGATGTTCAAGCCAACCTGCTTACAATCAGTCATATTAGCTGAAGCTCCAGCACAGTGCAGTATTACATTTAAAAATCTCCTCTGGGACTCTTATCCCTTTCTTGGCACAGAGTCAGAATCAAATTATCCCAGGCAGCATGCAGTGTCAGCATTAGTGATGCTTTCAAAAAGATTAGACATTGACTGCATAAACGGCCCAAAGTTCTGCAGCATGGGAAATAGTCACTCAGGGTTGAAGCAATGAAAGGTTGGAACCATGAAGTTAACTCAGGGGTTGGCCACGAGGAGAGAACATTATACTTGTTAAAACCAGTAGAATGGTCTCAGTTCCACTAGTCATCAGAACAAGGGGGATCTAAAAGCTGAAACAATTGCAAGCATCCTTTTTCCACCAATAGGGGACATGCTGAACCATTCAAACTGGACCTGGAGAAGAGATGGAGGTGTTATTGGTAGCGTCTTTGCCCCCAAATTCACGGATGCACTGCCAAGGCAGAGTTCTAAAGGAGCACTGAAGAGAGGTGTGTATTTAATTGACTTCTCCAGATTTGAAAAAAATCAGTGAATGAAGAGGCAGACTGGAACCAAAAGCTAGCTGATTAGCCACAATGACATCAGTAGTGATGTAGAACTCAATTCAAATGACATGTCTTTAGAAAAAAAAAAGGAATGTCCAATGATCTGCCAAGGAAACCATGAGTTTGGTGGTGATTTGGTCAAAGGTAATCAACGCTATTCGTCATCTTGGTAATACTGTTTCCTTCCACTGTGCATTGTCCAATACCATCCTGTGATGACACATTCATGATTACAATGGTTCTGCTCAAACTTGTTGAAACTGGTTTGGCACCAAGATTCTAGGGATTCTGAATGAAACCAAATTAAGAACTTGTTACTCACCAGTCACAAAGTAGTAAAAGAGAATAAGGCGCTTTAGCAGAGTGTAGGATGAGTAGATAATACTCCAGTTCAAATCTCAGTCTGTCACCTCTTTAGGTACCATGGTTCACCATGGTGCATATTCACACTACAACACGTTCAGGTGTAAAAACTGACCGCTCATAAGTATGAGGAATAAAACAGAACTTCATCTTAAGGCTTTACCTCTGACTGTTATGAAGTCCTGACACTGGAGACTCCTTCCATAAATGTTAAATTAAGTCTTCTTGAAGGAAAAAAAATACCTTACCCTCAATTCTACTATTTTATTAACTTTATAATAAATCCTAAATCATTCCGCACCTTCAGACACAAGAATTCAACAGTGTTTTGGGTTATAAATCGTTCATATTAAAAAAACGTAAAAATGCCCCCAGTAAATGCTTTGTGTAAAAAAAGTAAGAACCTTATTATTGTATGTGGTAGATTTCTATACATTAGAGTGAATAGCATTACACGGAATTTCCATCAGTCTGAAATCAGACGTACCTTGAACTCCGATGTGTCCTCTACTGCAACACTTTGCATTTTGAAGGTACCCGTCTCACAGCTCTCTGCCTTTACCTCTACTTTGTTCTCTCTAGAGTGAGACGGAGGATTGGTGGGTGTCCCCCTGTCTTTGTGTGTCTCCACCTGTATGGCTGATGTTGCCATGAGAGAAGGAGCTGGCTCGCCGATGGAAATAGGAGACATGATTGGAGCACTGACAGGACGCGCTGTCTTGTGTAAGGTGGACACCATTGCTGAAAGGAGCAAATGGGGTTGAGGGCCAGAGAGAAAAAAGAGGAAGATACAAGTTATATTTATTTTTGTAGACATGCCAAAATACACGCACTTCCGTAGCAGATGTAGGTGGGCAGAAATGGAAGTTTACACTGATGCTGACTTTCTTAAACACACATGAGCCTTGGTGGACTCTGAGAGGCAAGTTAACAGGTCTGATTCGAGACTGTTCCTGTAGTGAATGAATGGAGCGTGGCACAGTCCGACACATGCAGCATGAGCAGGATTGGCAGAAAGTCATCCTCCCGTGAATTCCTCTACTTCTTGGCACATAAAGCCACCTCAAAGCTTCTTACCCGGCTCATTGCTTTGCCATTTCAAGGGTCTCTGTTGCTGACTTTTTGATTGCACCTAATATGCACTGCCTGGTAAAAGAAAAATTGCAAACTGTAATATTTTGAAATAGGCTGCCACCACCTAGTGGAAGGATGATGAATTAGGTTTCATGGTAACAGTCGATGCAAAGAATGTACGATGATCATATTTTTTGAAAGCTATTGCGGGCCACAAAAAAATGAGTTGGCGGGCCGGATTTGACACCTCTGACCTATAGCCTTGATTACAGCACGTAATCACCATTTTGTTGTTTCCACATACTTTAGCAACATTTATTTCCATCCAGAGATGGATTAATTTTTCACCAACACCTCTCCATAAAGTCTTCCCCAGCACATTCCTAAGACTTTCAGTAGTGTTAAGTGTCTGAGCACCAATTATATATCCATGCCATCAGGGATGAAAAAGAACATTGATGTGATAATCAGGTCATTCAGTACATTCAGGTCATCAGCTGACATTTTATTACCACATGATGTTGCTGAGCCTCGACTTGACTCAAAGGGGGTTCAACGAAAGGACTCAAAGGGGACTCAAGGATTCAAAGGGAGTTCAACAAAATATTAGACTGCATGACTGTTTTTTGGCTGGGCAGTATATATTGGGTCTGCTCCTGCATTCTGCTTTTTAATTTCGGTAATAATTTAGTAAAGTTTGTTTAATTTTTTTAAGTACCACTGCATACCATGTCAACCACAACAATTTTAACAGTACCATCAGATTTGTAATGAAGTCAAACCTAATGAAACTGCAACCTAAAGAAAGAGATAAGAATATACCTTGGAGCACACTGGAAAGGATCATCAGAACAACGTGCAAAGATGCAGCCCCCAGATAACTGAAGCTATGAGAGAGAGAAAAAAGGCAAACAAACCTCCATCTACACTGTGAGAGGCCATCTTACTGGCAAAGCGCTTAAAGTGCGGAGCGGGGCGGTTGATCATGGAGCTAGCCTGCCGTGTTTGAGCTTGAGTACGCCCGCTATACCTGAACTTGGAGCCCAGAGCCAAGAGCTTTCTGGGCGTAGTGGCAGCTTCAGTAGACGTCAACCTGGGAAGAACAGATCATATATGAAATGGATTTTCACATACTGTATATCTAAAGGAGTTTAACTCAAGTGGCATACTTTCAGTCAACAAGTTTTTCTCGGTTGGTCTCACCTGAAAAAAGTGTGGTGTTCCACACATACTTTCCAAAGCTTCTTAGAAGCTTTGTAATTGGGCAGCTTGAAGCCAATGGCACTCTCACAATGCTCCAGCTAGGACAGAGATAAAGAACATAGGAAATAGAAAGTAGGTCTTGGTGGAACCGTAGCAAAATTTTATATATTTGGAAAAAATAATAATAATGAGCTTTGTTATTTGGGTGTAAGCTTGGCGTACCTCAGATGGTCGTATCTTGATGAAAAAGCTGCTCCGTTTGTAGGAGACTTTCAGCACTTTGGGCCATGGAAAACGATTAATCCTGAGCTTGTCTTTATAAACCATGAGACCACTTGAGCAGACACCCAGCATGATATCCACCCCGTTGAGATCCTAAAAAACAGACCAGTGCAGATCCCTCATTATTCGCTATATTCAGGATTTGGGACTTAAAGGGGCGGAGTCGAGTCATGGTTGTTGCATAGTGTTACCAAACAGGACATAATCATTCATATGGATGTAAATTTGGTTTATAAAGGGCATTAGATATGAACTGGGTTCATACATAATTTTTGTAGCATTTTGCAACGTGATCTCAATCTTTAAAACCTGTTCAGCACAACAAGATTTCAAAAAGTCTGTGTTGCAATCCATTTCCATTCGCTCCATGTTTTATTATTAGTATTATCAGTGGTATTAGTGTTTGTATTATTAGTGTTGGTATTAGTATTATTTTCTATTAAAATTAGTAATGGTATTAATATTGTTGTTGATATTAGTATTGGTATTAGTATCATTATTGGTATTGATATTAGTATTGGTATTAGTGTTTGTATTATTAGTATTAATATTGGTATCGGTATTAATGTTTGTATTATTAGTATTGGTATTAGTATTATTATTATTGGTATTGGAATTAGTGTTTGTATTATTATTATTATCAGTATTGATATAAGTATTGGTATGAGTATTGGTATTAGCGTTCGTATTATTAGTATTAGTGTTAGTATTAGTATGATATTAGTGCTTGTATTATTAGTATTGGTATTAGCATTATTATTGGTATTGATATTAGTATTGGTATTAGTATTAGAATTGGTCTTAGTATTGGTACTGAAATTAGAATTAGTCTTGGTATTGGTAGTAGTATTATTACTGGTAGGATATTAGTGTTGTTATTAGTATTATTAAGAGTATGAAATTAGTGTTTGTATTATTATTATTGGTATTGATATTATTGTTGGTATTAGCAATATTATTGGATTACATTAGTGTTGGTATTAGTATTATTATTGGATTACATTAGTGTTGGTATTAGTATTATTATTGGTATTGATATTAATATTGGTATTAGTATTATTATCTGTATTCACATTAGTGTTGGTATTAGTATTATTATCGGTATTGATATAAATGTTTGTATTATTAGTATTAGTATTGATATTAATATTGGTATTAGTATTATTATTGGTATCATATTAGTATTGGTATTAGTATTATTATTGGTATGATGTAAGTGTTTGTATTATTAGTATTGGTATTGATATTAATATTGGTATTAGTATTATTATACATATTATATTAGTGTTGTATTAGTATCATTATTGGTATGATATAAGTGTTTATAATATTGATATTAGTATTGATATTAATATTGGTATTAGTATTATTATTGGTATTATATTAGTGTTGGTATTAGTATTATTATCAGTACTGATATTAGTATTGGCATTAGTTCTATTATTGGTATGATATGTGTTTGTATTATTAGTATTAGTATTGATATTAGTATTGGTATAAGTATTAGTATGATATAAGTGTTTGTATTATTAGTATTGGTATTGATATTAGTATTGGTATGATATTAGTGTTGGTATTAGTATTATTATTGGTATGATATTAGTATTGGTATTAGTATTATTATTGTTATTGATATTAGTGTTTGTATTATTAGTATTGGTATTGATATTAGTGTTGGTATTAGTATTATTACTGGTATATTAGTGTTTGTATTATTAGTATTGGTATTGATATTAGTGTTGGTATTATTAGTATTGTATTGATATTAGTATTATTATTGGTATGATATTAGTGCTGGTATTAGTGTTATTGCTATTGACATTAATATTGGTATTAGTATTATTATTGTTGTTATGGTATTAGTGTTTGTATTATTAGTATTGGTATTGATATTAGTGTTGGTATTACTATTATTACTGGTATATTAGTGTTTGTATTATTAGTATTGGTATTGATATTAGTGTTGGTATTACTATTATTACTGGTATATTAGTGTTTG
>JAOUQZ010000012.1:10479182-10493036 GCA_028564935.1 Neosilurus hyrtlii
ATATATATATATATATATATATATATATATATATATATATATATATATATATATATATATATATACACACATACATAGATATAAATATACATATACATAGTAGCTGAGTTGATGGATATTCCTCACAGCAGTACTCTGATTCACTTGTAGTTTCTCTGCAACATCAGTCTCCTTACAGCGGGGATTATTTTCAGCAGTCTGTTTGACAGTCTGAAGACACCTGTCAGAGAGCCCAGGTCGACCTGAGTAGCATGCTGTGGATTTCTTATCCTGTGCAGGATAATTGTATAATCACTCTGTTGACTATAGAAGAGGAATCCCAAGGTTTTATCCAATCACTCATTCATTCATTTTCTGAACCACTTAATCCTAATTAGGGTTGAGGGGAGATTTGAGCCCATCTCAGCCGACTCTAGGCGAGGGCAAAGTACACCCTGGACAGCTTGCCAGGCCATCGCAGGGCAGAAACACACTGACAACAACCTAATGGCCTACTCTTTATGAACGATAGCAATGGTTCTTTTACATGCCTCTCACCACAGACAGTGAGAGACATGGCTGGCCTTTGATAACCCAGTTAGCTGCACTGGGAGGGTTTCATACAATCTGACTAATGCACCTTCAGATTGCCCCCTGTTTGAAAATTAGAACTTGCAGTGACAACTGGTGATAGTACGGCTTGAACTACAAACCTTTGGACCAGTAAACCAGCACTCTACCACCAAGCCACCACTGCTGAAATTTAAATTAAATTAAAAAAAAAAATATATTTATATTTTAACCAGCTTGAGCAAATGACCACATTAATCAAATCACAGATAAAACTCTGTAATAAGAGGTGTCTATTTACATGCATATAAAACAGGGGTAACAGAACAGATAATATAATTAGTGTGTAATAAATGAAACAATCACATAACTATAACCCATAACTATTCTTTGCACATCCATGGGCTTAAGGTATTGTTCTGTTTTCACACCCTTGTCACACTTCCCCCCAACTGTCCTTCCAGCGCAGTAATGAAAGGAGCAGGTGGTGCACCGTCTGGTAATCCGAAATGACAGGAGCAACCAGACAGCCATGGTCCCGGGAGATCAGAAGAACAGAAGAGAAGCGATCAAACTCTTTAGCCTCGCCTCCTTATTTCCATTCACAGATCATTTACGTCCCTCCCCTTCTGTCTCTATAGACATCTCGGGCACCAACTGGCCCTGAGACCACCAATTACCCCGGTCTCCCCATTACCAGGGATACCTCTGAACATTAGTTTCTGAACACTATATGATGTCCTGCTTGGGGACCCTTTACTTGCACTAGCCATTTCAAAATATTCACACTATATTTCACACAAACACAATAAAAATGAAACTTATTCATCTTGATGCACCAAGAGGTTTAATAAATGTTTATGATATTCAGAATGAATAAAGTAATAATAACTGCACAGGATAAAGAGAAATTTAAACCAACTGAATATTAAAAAATAAAAGGTTTGTGCTTCCTTGCAATTTAAATGTATTTTGGAGGTTGTATTTAATTATTAGCTCATGTGTTGATACACTGATTGACTTCATAAGATTATGGTTTAAGGAAGGAGTAAAAAAAATCCTTGAGTAATTTTTACTTTACTGAAGTAATCTTGGAAGATTTGTACTTTTGCACTGTTAAAACTGAACATATTTACTTTTAGTCAAGAATATTTACAAAAATGTTTTTTTTTTTACTCCTGACATTTTATTTTGTCCTCAAAATAAATTACAAATCCCAAATGCTGCATTCTATTGTTCTATTTTTAGGTTGGTTGTTTTTTGCTGGGTTATGATTCACACACAATGACGTTTCCTTTGTGTCCCACAAAACAAAATACTAGTATCATAAAAAAGGGTGCATTTTATGTACAAGTATAACCAGTGTACAGAGGTCTTGGTGATCAAAGATTTAATAATCAAATTCCAAGTTGTTTTTGGTTGGCTCCTCCCCCAACTGAGTCTAACAAACAACCTACACAACTTAATAGCTATGCGGATTCGGGGGATGCCTTGAAGCACTAAAGGTCAGAGAAAAGGGTTTGTCTACTGGAGCCCTCCTGTGGCCTTCCCTAAGGCATTTACAATATGCTAATTACATATGGGGCAGCACTATGGTGTAGTGGTTAGCATGTCTGCTGCACAGCAAGAAGGTCCTGGGATTAGTCCCGGACCATGTGAGGGCATTTCTGTGTGGAGTTTTCATGCTTGTCTGGGTTTCCTAACATAGTCCAAAGACATGCATGTTAGGCTAATTGACTATTCCAGACTAGGGTCGAAAGGAGGCTCCAGCCTATTCCATCCAACTCTGGATGAAGGCAGGGTCCATCACATGGTCAACACAAAACCATACACACTCATTATCACAACTGGGGCAATTTGCAATAGTCATATTTACATATTTAACCATGATCCTTCTGCTTTCTCTCCTGATGTGCTACTATGAGTTCTCATTTTAGAAGCCCCTCCCTATTGCTGATGATGATCCCATGATATGGACATAAATATACACTCAGAAACTGTAAAGATGTTTAAAATCACAAGTTTAAATTATTTACCAAACTTTACTCTGTAAAGCTGCTATGCGACAATGTCGACTGTGAAAAGCCCTATAAACTGAATTGAATGGAATTGACAGAGACAGGTGAGGGAAGCTCTGTGCTTTGTGCCGAGTGTAGCACTTGAAGCTAATGATGTGTTTTGAGCCTACTCATTCAGTTTAGTACATACTACATGGAACTTAAAGTCAACTGTGCACCGTAAAAGTGTTCTAGTATGTAGGTTATTCTCATAGAAATGCACATTTTATGTCCCACCCTTTATATACCCAATTATTATTATTTTTTTAAAGATTGCAGTTTTTCATTTTGTATAAATCATGGTATAATCACACCCAAATGTATGTAAAAAAGAAACACCTATCTTAACTGTAGTTTGTACAAATGCTGAATTAATAATATGATGTGTTCCCAATACCGTTGTCACTACTTTAGCATCAGTTCTCCAGTTATTAAATTGGACTTGCCCGTACCTTCATGTGTTGACAATTTAAGCTGGATATGTACAAGGACATATAATTGATACATTTTGGCATTTTGAGCATATGAAGTTATGTCCCCAAGAGCTATGTCAACTCTGTTACGTCAACTCTGTCAAAATCCTGTATTAATATTCAACATTTTTGTTTTCATGAAAGAAACCAAGTTTAACTGGTTTTAGAGTCAAAGGTGATATGACAATGATTTTGGTAACCACCTGTAACTAGTTCAGTATATCACACCAGAAACCCTGTACAAGATCACAGAGAATAAACAAACTATCCAAATCATCTACTTCTTTTACACAAAACATGCAGTTGTTGGATTGGAAATCTTATTTTAATAGTAGAAACTTGTTTATTGGGTGAATCTCATTTAGGATTTTAAAATTCACTTGTTTTACTTTTGGGAGGAGTGGAAATGAGATATAATCTTCTTTTAATCTTTTGATCTGTATCAGTTCTTTTTCAATAAAACACTATAAAGTTTCTTTCTGACATTTGAAATCACAAAAGTCTATTCCATCAGTATCAGACCTGGAGTACAATCTGAGTGTAGAAAATATTCTTTAACCATTGACCTAAAGGATGTTGGGATAGCTTTAATAATTTTCTTCTACATTTTTTCCAAGCATCGAATTTGATATTTTGTACAGAAGTCTATAACCTAATATATTCCCATCTGTGTCCATAAGATGTGCAACAGGCCAAATGTCATTATATTAATTTATAGTGCAACAGGACTTGCGGGTTTAATGTTGAAAGTCTGAATGGAAGACAAGTGCAACTAAAATCACAACAACAAAAATTCAATTCTTCCCAATTTCTGAAAAATAAGTTTAGAAATAATAAACCATATTGAATGGGCATTCTTAATAAGGGATCTCAACCATTTCAATTACAATATTCCATTCATAACTTCAAAATCAATTGCATTCGGACCTCTATCTTCAATGCCTTTAACCATATCATTTCTTCCAATATAATGAGATTTGTTTCCATATAAATTTAAAACTGGCATTGCTAATTTCTTTTTATACTTTTCTTTGAAATGAGTGAAGAAAATGCCAGGTAGTCTGGAGAGACTGTCCATTTTTGATAATAAAACTCTTCCAAAAATGGCAAAATCCCTGAAGCCAACAATTCAAGATTAATTAATTATTATAAAAATATATTAAAGATTTAAAAAAAATATTAGTTAAGTTAGTCATCTTATCTATTATTGTCTTATCCTTAGACACCCCAGTACCTAAATATTTAACCTCATTTTTTATTTTAATGTTGTATAATGATTGCAGAGGGTAATCATTTAGGGCTTTCACATTTGTTTACATTTCATCTTAAAACTGAAGCTAATGAAAATTGATCATTCTAACATCAGGAGAATTGGTTTTTTTATTTTTCATGAAAACTGTGGTATCATCTGCCAGCTGACTTATTTGGATTTGAGTGTGATTAGATATTTATCTGTGCTGAATAGATAGTTTTCGACCATGTGACTATGTTAAACGCACATGACAGCAGCTCATCCGTATTAAAACCCTTGCATTAAAATATATATTATCAACACTTTCTGACCAACCAGACTCAGGAAATTAACAGATGCAGTCGTAAAAAAACATTAATTTTAATACATTTGTTTTGGGTAAAAACATCAACAACAACAAACAAATCCGTATGTACAAGAGCCACCAATAAGCGCTTTGATTACTGTTTCCAGGGTTACAGCAGTACGGTCTCTCATTGGTCGGACTTGTATGAAGCATTGTGGGTCATGTAGGTTTTAATAACACTTCCGGGAAGCGTTCGGGTCAGAACATCTGCAATTAGACGGATTTATAATTTTTTTTTGTAAATCAATCATATCCTGGTTTACAGAGATTTAATCCTAATAATTCGTATAATATAAATATATAAAATATATCAAAATAAAAAACAGCGCTATGACTTCCGGAAATTGGTGGTTTTGCTTCCGGTTTACGGCGGGAAGAGCGAACTGATGTAAATTTTAGTGTATGTTTGTGGGATAATTATGGTTCTTTGCTGTGTGGTGTTTGGGTCTTGTTGAATTTTGTTTATTCTTGGAGCTGTGTTTAAAAACAGAGCCATTAACGAGACTTGGAGTGTTAGCGGTGAAGCGCATGGAGGAGAAGCCCACGGACTCGGGTGGCGGAGCAGCAGCAGCATTGGGCCGTAGGATGGCGGTTACGGAGATCCGACTGCCGGCGGGAGCGCGCGCTGTGCGGCTGCGGGAGTGGAAGGTGGAGCCCGGGGCTCTGGTGAAGGTGGACTCCGTGGTCGCGTTATGTGTGGCGGTCCCTACTGACACTGAGTGCTGCTCGGAGGACCAAGAGCAGCCGAAGAGGCGATTAGCGGAGAAGAAGGTGAAGTCTGACCGTGCTGGAGTGGTGAGAGAGCTGTGTTCCCAGCTCGGAGAGATCATATCTCCCGGGTAAGAGTTTACAAACACCCACTGACACACCTGACCTCACTAACATTGACGTGTTACTAAAAGCTTTCGCAGTTTTTCAGCACACTTGCAGTGTTATAACTCACCTCAGGGGAAAGTAATGACAGCTCAAAACATCACAGGAAGCCGCCGTGTGACGTCACTCTCCATGCTTGCATGCTCAGCCCTATTCAGATGGGATTAAATGCACACAAGACCCATTTCTTGTTTTACTTGAGCTCCTCTGGGATGTTGTTTCCATTCACACGGCATAGTCAGTGTTCTCTCTGAACATTCCAGACTGAAGGAACTCCTCCTACTGTTCCACCAAACCCACCGCTCATCTTATCCTTTTACTCTGGATATACACCTGTGTGATATGATTCGATGGTAGCTGTGATCACTCAGACGCCGTTATGATTGAAGCATGACCATGATGTGACCTCATGACGTAGGCATTCAGGGTCCTAAAATAGATGAGAAAAGAGTTCTACGAAGTTATTTCGGCAATGTTCGTCCTTGCAAAGTCAGTGATCACCAGCATAATGAGTAACCAGAGGTGAAATTTTCTTAAGTGTTCAACCCAGCTTAACTTTCATGATAACCAATCAGAGCTTAGTAATACTTTTAATCGACAAATGTCACCAAGCGTTGAGTAGCCCCAAACCTTTTCCTATTGGCTTCCGTAGGCCATGTGAAAGAGGCGATTTTGCGTGCGGTTCAGCAGCAAAGCAATTCACTTTTTGCTTATCGCTTCCTGTGTGTGCAACTTGATTCACAAATCATCTGAAATGTTGCCTCGTGCTTTCAAAAACGCAACAGCTACACTACATTATTAAAAGTGCCAAACTCCAGTCACGAATCATCTGATCGGACCATGCTCCTTGATGCACTGTAACGCCTGCGGCGACAGCTTCATGAAAGTAAAACTGAACACATGAGCCTCCTCCGTCTCTGATGCTTTCTAGGAACCTTGCGCCACCACTTCTGGAACCATTTGGGAAAGAAGCAGGCCCAGTTCACTCCCCTCCGTTCTGGGTTGTTTACATTAGTTCCAGGTGTACTGTATCACTATAGCAGCCAACTTGGATTGCCGAACGTCAGCACGGACACACAGATCAGATCTGATCGATCACAGGATATTATGCAGACGGGCCATCAGGGATGAGATTTGCATAATACTGTAATTGTGTTTTGGCTACAGTGAGGCCACGGACCTAGAGTCTCATGGGATCTCAGTGGGTCTTCCTGTTAAAATAAAGTAAAATTAAATAGAAAATACAACCCCCTAGAGACTCGCTTCACCTGTGAGCATTATTACAGACATTTTGCTGATAAACAAATGCCATCTGAATAGGGCTTCACGTGAAAAAGGAAAGTTAGTGCAGACACTTAGGCCAGCGTACACATGACATCACATCACCACTCTACATCACTACACTGCATCACCGCCATGCCATGTCACCACCACGCTTTCAGAATTTGAGTCCATCATCATCCTCTCTCATGTTACTAAAGCTCTCTCACTTTCTTTCCAAGTTAATAAGAGGAAAATCCAGCTTTTATTAAAGAGGGATGAAGGCAATGCGAGGAAAACCTCTTCCATCCTGAAGACTCTGATACACTGATGACTCCTGTAAACTTTACAGGAAGCATCACTGTATCACAAGAGACATGCTCTCAAAGATTGCAGTCAACACTTTCCAGCCTATCAGACTGGGCTATTTAACAGTGCTGTAGTACTCCCCCCTCCGGCGTTTGGTGTCTGAGTGGTGTTTCTCTATTAAACGGTGTTCCAGATTACTTTAAGATCTTACCGCTGATAGATTACTTTGTCATTTATTAATGAACATAACTTTTATTTCAGGCCCTTTGGGAGCAGGGCTAGAGAACATTATTGGTTGCTCAATCGTTTATACCGAAGGGACAGAACAGACCCCTCCTTTGTTCATGCAGCCTCATAATGATTTGAGTGACGCTTCATGCTATTCTAGTTTTAGCACGACTGATTATCTGATGAGTGCCAGAAATTAAACCTCAAGTAGAATTATTAAAAATACCCTGCTAGCATGTTTACACCAGCCTCTAAATAAAGTCCCATGTCAAGTGCTTTCATGTGATTGAGTGACTGCCTGAAATATCACACACACGCACGCACGCAGGTAGTCAGGCGTCTCAAACCTAATAGCTAGTCAATTACAAAGGATTAACCGATTACTAACATAATTTTAGATAATTAATCAATAATTATTTTTTAATAATAAACCAAATAAAAAAAATAAAGTAACCATTGAAATATTTACACAGACTTTAATATTTAATACAGAAACCGTAACAGCTCGCAGGCCTCAGTTCCAGGTAAGAATGTAATACTCTGGTGAAACCACTAGGAGGCAGCATTAGCACTGATAGGATTGCACCACACTACACTAATGCTGTTCTTGGGTTCAGCAGGGTTGAAGGTGTTCATGGTGTTTTTACACTTGATCCAAACACTTGCATGTGCAGTTAGACCCGATTCTGGGCATGTTTGTGAGCGTGGCTTGTTACCACAGGCTCATGCAGAATTCAGGCATGAATACTCCCTGAACATGAACCTGTTTGGTCTTAAACAAAAATAAACACAACCTGGTTGCACAAAGCAACCTAAGTATCCTAGCAACCCGTTGCTGTATGATTATCATCCTAATAATTAATTATCATTTAAGGGATCATGAATTTTGATTATGGATTCGATTGACATTAGTGAAAATGTTAGTTATTATTACGCTGGCTGATGTTATGGTGATGTAATCACTCACCTACACCTACAATAAGATGAGCCACTAGGTTTGGGTGTAAAAGCTCAACAGACTTACTGTCTCACTTAAAAAAGTCATTATTTTAAATGCAATTTATTCATATTTCATCAACAGTGATGATGAAGCTGCTGTAATATTATAGAGACACATAACCTGTAATAAATGCTGGTTGAATTGAAGAAATCCATCAAAAATTATGGATTTTATCCCAAAATTACCAATGACAGTGTTTCTGTTAAAATGCTGTAGTGTCTGTAACCATGTTCGATTCATGTTGCAATACTGTAAAAATTATGCATCTCAGAATAGTATACCTTTTTCTGTATGATGTGTTATTGTGTGAAATCTGAATAAGCCAAATTTCATTTGTTACGGACACTACGTTAAATTAAGTGAATAAACAAGTTGCGTTTTTCTTCGTCTCATTAATACTGTGTGATTCTCTGCTTTTGATTCAAGCTCAGATGATGTAATGTATACACTACAATTGATCTTATCCAAAAGGCCTTGAAGGAATTTCACAACTGTACTGTCAGCCAATCGTATTTATATAGTTGAGTACTTAATTTCTATGATATCACAATAATAAACACTGCAGGTAAAATATTAGATAACAGTGAGAAAGTTCACTCTCTATCAGCTTGGGCGTTTCTGTGTGGAGTTTGCATGTTCTTCCTGTGCTTGCGTGGGTTTCCTCCGGGTACTCCGGTTTCCTCCGACAGTCCAAAAACATGCACAGTAGGCTAATTGGCTGTTCCAAAATCACCCCTAGGTGTGAGAGTGAGTGTGAATGGATGTGTGACTGATGGCCCTGCGATGGCCTGGCGAGCTGTCCAGGGTGTACCCCGCCCTCGCCCTTAGTCGGCTAAGATGGGCGCCAGCCTCCCCGCGACCCTAAGTAGGAATAAGCGGTTCAGAAGATGAATGAATGGTGAGAGCCAGTATCATGACTCTGTAAGGTTGCCTGGAGTTTGCTGTAAGATTGCGAAAGAGTGAGGCTTCTTTACATTTCAGGTGGTCTGTGGGGATCTGGAACTTGAATGTTCTCTTCATCGTTGAAAACTCTCTCGGATCTGTCGACGTCGAGGGTGGGATTTTCGGTCCGAGCCCTCTGTATGCAAGCTCTCGGGGAGTGACGGATCTGCACAGTTAGGACAATGAGGGCTACACCTTTGCTCACATGGTGTACAGAAAAGCTGCGGCTGGGTACCTTTGGCATATTGGTTGGCACGGCGGGTTACTCGAGGAGGGGTAGAGTGTGGTGAGTGACGGGGTCTTGGCTTGTCCACTGTCAGCTCATCCCTGAGGTCAGAGGAGAGGTGGTATGGCTGTCTGCATTCAGCATGATACACTGTGTTGCATACTCGGGCCTCTGGTGGGTGGTGTGCACATGCAAAATTCTCAGCCATACTGGGGCCGCCCGGAGCCTCAGCCACTCATGAGTGTGATTACTCCAAAACAGACACCAAAATGTCAATTAGACGTATGTAAATAATGCCTCTTTAAAGCTTTAATATATTTATGTTCAAAGTAAACTTTTTATGACAGAAAAACAAGTTTATTTCTAACATGTAGGCCATGTTATCTTGGATCATGAAATCTCCATTTTTTAAATGTTTCATTTACACTTAATCAATGTGATTATTGGTTATTTGTTGTTTGACTGTAACAGGGATGTCATAGCGAAAATAGAAGAATGCAGCCACCCCATTGTGATGAAGGGTCTGTGTGCTGAGTGTGGTCAGGACTTAACACAGTGAGTATCTTCACCGTATAATAAACCCATACCATGCCTCTTTGGCAGGAGCACACTCTTGCCATTTCAGCTGTAGATCGATCAGTGATCCCGCCTGTTAATGGTTTTACAGGCTGCAGAACAGGAACGGGAAACAGCAGACCCCCGTCTCTACAGCAATGGTCTCCATGGTGCACAGTGTCCCAGAGCTGATGGTCAGCTCAGAGGTGAGCTTTGTAGCTTGTGCTTATGCTGTTATGTTACGTCATTATTTTGTTTCTCTAACCTGGAAATGAGTGATTTGATACTAAATGGAAAAGAAAAAAAATGTAGATTGTGTTTTTGTACAAGTACGCCCATATGGAAACAGACCCACCAACTTTACTAAAGCTGTGTAATTGCAGATTAGTGCATGGATCCCAGACTGCAGTGGTGCATGCTGGGAGTATGGTCGTTTGAGAAATGACGATGCTCTGATTGATTCTCTGTTTGATGACGTAATCAGCAATTTGTTCTCGTCGTCCGTGTTTGTGTGTGTGTGAGGAAGCTGTCACTTCCACAACAGTTTTCCGTGCTGGATTAAAAAGACGTTACAAAAAAAAAAAAAAAAGCTGAAAAACCCCTGTGTCCCTAAAGGGTCAACTCTCTAAAACATCACCACAAATACTGATCTGATGTATTGAACATGTTTAAGTCGAAGGAGAAAAAAACAACTGTCATGGTTATGGAGAGCTTCCCATGGGGATGTGGAACTTGTCTTCATAGTGACAAAGAACTTGTCATGGTGATGGAGGACATCTCGTAGTGACTGAGAACTTGTCAGGGTGACCAGGATGATGGGGAACTTTTCACGGGGATGATGAACCTGTCATGGTAACAGAGTTTGTTACTGCGATGGACAACTTGTCATCGGGGTGAAGGAGAGATGGAGAGATGGTGATCATGGGGATAGAGAAGCCAACGCTGCTTAATCGATGGAATCGACTCCAATGAATTATAGTGACACACTATGAGATGGCATGATCATGGCATATAGAGTACATGTAAATAGTGTACACGTGTGTGTGTGTGTGTGTGTGTGTGTGTGTGTGTGTGTGTGTGTGTGTTTTGAGAGCAGCAAGCAGAACAGCTTGGCCGAGAAGACCAGAAGAGGCTCCACAGAAACAGAAAGTTGGTTCTAATGGTGGATCTGGACCAGACTCTAATCCACACCACAGAGCAGCACTATCAGCACATGTCTACCAAAGTAAGCCAAATAATCGAAGTCTTCACACAAGCTAGACCTGACAAATCGTGCTGAAGCAGCTCTGTTTCATGATAAAGGAAGGTATACGGAAGATTAGATGGATGGTGTGATTAACACTTTTATTCGAATGATTCCAGTCACATGTCTACATTATAATAAAATGTAGTTTATCTGCATGCTGTTGAATATAAATATGAGATTACATGTTGTGAGACATGGTCACATGACTAGACATTTTAACCAACCAACATGCTGGTATTAAGAGGGTGATCATACTAGAGGTGTGATAGAAAAGCGACAGCCGCGAATTGTGAGCTGTTGATTCTCAAAATGTTGTAAAATTTGTCTCAAAACATTCGCAGCCTGGATGAAATTTCTGCAAATGTCGCAAAATAAGGCTGTGACACGGAGTAGTCTCAAACTCTTCTCAAACAGTCCGCACATGTCGTGAGAAGGTCGCAAAGTCGTCATTTTGTTCTCAAATTATTTGTTTTTCTTTTGCAAGGAAAAGCAACAAGTTGGGGGCTTCCGCACGGAAAGCTTGACAAGTTTGAGACTTGCTGGCATTTGCCACGTACTGTGTATTCTTCATCATTCGGATTTTGTTCATGCTAATAACGTAGAAATAAAAAGCGAATGGTTTGAGAACAAAAAGCAAATAAACACACTTGATTTACAACGAGATTCGCTTTTTTTTCCGCCGCAAAAAGTTCGCAAACCAGTCGCAAGTTACTTGCAAATTTTCTTGTGACTTTCACACGATTTACGTATTTAAGCCATAAAGTATTTGCTTGCATGTGGAGTCACAAAACATCTTCACTTAAATTTCAGTATTGTTTGCAAAAACAAAATCCTAAAAAACTATTTGCCTCAGTCTCTTTTGTTATCGCACCTCTAGTTTTATCATCCCTGAAGAAATGGTCATCACTAGATGGCACATTTACTGATCAGAAGATAAACTATGGCTCCAACAACAGGGAGGGATGCTCTCATGGGAGGGAGGGATGGCATACACTCACTTCCCTGTCACTCACAGCGATCACCAGCCAATCATGGGTGTCTGTGAGCTCATTCGTATGAGGGAGCAGATAGCGCTTTCCCTCCGAGTGTGTTAGGCCGCCCCCAAACAGTTCGAAAAGAGACAGGCGGAAGCATCGCATGTCACGGAGGGGGCATGTGCTTGCTTACGCCCCTACCTGTTCGGTGGCGGTCGTGTGATAGGGAAGGCAAAAAGTTGATGGGTGGGAATTGAGTACGACTCAATTAGAGGAGAAGTGAAGGTAAATTAGAGGGGCTGTGAAGGTAAACTGTGATATAAAATAGTTTCAATGGATTTAAACTGTAAATGCACATTTGTAAATGATAAATATTAAAGGTACGGTCAATGAAATTCTAATTCAGTACACTGTCAAATTCAGTGAACAGCTCCTCACGGCTTGCACGCTGTTCATTCTGTTTGTTCTGAAATAAAATCTGGCATTCAAACACAGCTGTGCTTCCATAAACAAGAAAATGAAATGAAGTGGCTCAGAGTGAGCTACACCACACTATTCCAACCCATCAGCAACAGGGATGTTGATGCTCATGCAGAACACATACACCCTGTTGCTGATTGGCTGGGGGTGTCCTTATTAGTGTCATTGCTTTGACATTGCATGTCCATGGTTTGGGAAGGCGGAGCTTCTATAAGAGCACAGAAGGGAGGTTTGTATTTGGTTGTCTGTTAAAAATTCACTTTCAACAGAATCGTCAACAGTCTTACAGAATCAGTGAATGCATGTTTAATAGACGCATAAACATAGTTAAGGATTCCAGTTTTAAAATTTTGTCCTAACGTTTTTGTGACATCACAGGGAATTTTCCATTTCCAACTGGGGAGAGGGGAGCCCATGCTGCACACGCGTCTGAGGCCTTACTGCAAAGAGTTTCTAGAGAAGATTTCCAAGATGTATGAACTGCATGTGTTTACTTTTGGGAGTCGCCTCTATGCACATACCATTGCAGGTAAACACGCTGTACTATTGTTGTTGTTGTTTTTTTTTTTTTTTCCCCCAGAAGTTCAGTGTCAGTTTATTCAGTGTGTGTTATTTAATTGTTGAGTGTAATGAGAGAGAACTGCTTTACTATAGTGCCCCATCAGTTGGTTTTGTGTGAGTGTGTTGCATTTGGAGTATTCAGAGGTTCTGTTCAGAAGTCATAGAAGTCATGTCAAATAGTTCTCAGCTTTATGAAGTGTGTGCTGTAGGATTTTAAGTGTTTTGGGCATAGATGGAAATCTAAATGGGGCTGTGATGTTTCAGACACAAACCTTGGTTATCATGTGGAAAACACATCCAGAAGGTCTGAAATGTTCATAAAAACCAAGTCAGCTGGACATGTACGGTATATAAATGCCTTGCAAAAGTATTCACCCCCCTTGGTTTTTACCTATTTTTTTTACATTACAACCTGTAATTTAAATGTTTTTTTTAATCTGAATTTTATGTGATGGATCTACACAAATAGTCTTAAGTGGGTGACGTGAAATTAAAAAAAATAATTAAATAAAATAATAATTTT
>JAOUQZ010000012.1:10510782-10528454 GCA_028564935.1 Neosilurus hyrtlii
TGTGTGTGTGTGTGTGTGTGTGTGTGTGTGTGTGTGTGTGTGTGTGTGTGTGTGTGTGTGTGTGTGTGTGTTGTACATAGAACAGCAGGTGAATAGAAATTTACAAAGTGAAATGAAGAGGTGTGATTTGATAAAGCTTTTGAGCATTTTATTATGTTACCTTGGGAAGTGGATGGTTAGATTTAATTTCACTTTAAAATTTTTACACATAAATAAATAAATGTATAAAAAATAAATTAGTGAAAACTGCCAAAGACTCCGACAGGCAGCTATATTTTTTCATACATTTTGTTGTCCTTTTTTCAACAATTTCTTTTTTCATGTTTTGTCTATGCACAAAGAGAACTTTTGGCACATTACAATGTTTTCTCATGGCAATTATTATCTTTAATACTTTGCCAAACCGGGTGTTTAATTATGTAGAATCAGCTGTAAACTTGAACTCGGCTTCCTTTACAGTATTTCAGGGCTTTTATTTTTATTGTCATGTATGTTTATGTTGATGTATAAAAATCTGCTCGTATGTTCTATTTCATACTAACTTTCCTTACTAACTAGTTTTTCTTACTAAACAAAATGTACAAAAAAGTTTTAGAGATTGTACTAATTCTGAATTGTGTATTAAAAATAAAAAGAGAGAGATAGAGGAAGAGTTTTTCTGCCATTAATATTCTTTCAATCCTTCATGAAAACAGATCTATTTTACAAAATGATGTATGCTGTTTTTTTAGGTGTGTGTGTGTTTGTGTGCGTGTGCACCTGCACCTGCACAGGTGATGTGCAAGTGCTGATTCTGAGACTTTGCCTAAAGATGTGTAAAATCATTCTGTACAGATGACGGCGGACAAAGTTTTAAAATGATTATGAAAATGACCTAATAAAGACATTAAAAAAAGCTTTGTCCAAAACTCATTTAATTCAGTTCAGTTTTATATTTATTGCTTTTTACAACTGACATTGCTTTTTTTTTTTAAATACCAATTTTAATGTATGATTTTAAACCCTATACATCCGTAATGAGCAAGCCTGCAGCAAGAAAACCTCCCTTAGACAACATGAGGAAGAAACCTTGAGAGGAACCCGACTCAAATCATTTCGGTAAGACTTTATATCACCAGCAGTGAAAAGTCATCTTCACAATTTCTGAGTGTATATTTAGGACCATATGGATCATCGTTAGTAGGAGTGAAGGGCTTCTTAGATGAGACATCCAACCAGTAGCAGCTCATCAGGACGGATCACGGGATTCAGACAGCAGAAGGATCAGGATCACAGTTATCTCAACAAAAACAGATTGTTAGGCATGCTCAATGTGGTGGTTAAGAAGAGATTTTATTAGTGCTGAGTGCAAGCAGGGACTCTAGTATGACAGCATAATTAAAAAGAGAGAACCAGGAGAAAGACCGGAATGAGGGAACCTCATCAGCCATTCCACCGAATACTAACGCAGAAAAGAGTGGACAAAATTGTGTCATAATCATGTGTGAACAGGGGGGTTGGATTAACCCTGACACACACATTACACTAATTGATTGTTCCTGTGTGTGTGTGTGTGTGTGTGTGTGTGTGTGTGTGTGTGTGTTGGCCCTGTGATTGACTGGCAAGCTGTTCAAGGTGTACCCCACTTCACCCAGTGTTGGCTGAGATAGGCTCCAGCCTCTGCAACAATAAGATTCCAGTTGAGTGAATGGGTGAATTTATTTGGCACAAATAGTAAAGATTTTTACAGAAATGTTTAAGTCAACTGTTGATTTATATATAAAATTCAAATAACATGTTCAGGGTTTTTTTATTGGCTGGTAAACATTAATATCTACCTAATATACAAATATAAAGTGTAAAGCAATTTCTGAAGGTGTTGTACTCAACTAATTTACTTTATTAACCTGTATAAATTATTATTAAATTAGGTTTGCGTGTTCGTGCTTAGAAATGTGTTAGAACTAAGACCCTGGAGACACCTTCAGTCTGACAGATCACTTCATTTACTCCATCTCCTCGCTTTCTATTTTCTGTCGGCTAAATGACACCCCCCCCTCTCTTCCCCCATGAGGCTGGCTGTCTCTCGGTCTGTCTGGGATCTCTTAAAGGGATGACATGTAGCCGGTTGTCTCCGGAGCTAGCCGAGTATTTTTAGTCTAAATATTTCTTTAAAATCCTTCGTAATGTCGTGAAGATGGAGAATTTGCTCCGTGAATGTACTCATGTGGGTCCTTGAAAAAGATTTTTCAGGGGTAAGACTCGGTTAAATCAAACATTTTGTTTTTGATGCTAACATGACTGAAATGCTAACATGACTATAATAGCTAGCTAGTCCTGGCTAACACACTCTTGAGAGCAGTCTGCATGCAGTCACAGTCAATAAATGATCCAGAAAACGTTTCCCATCGCAGGTCATGATGTGTCCTGAGCTCTGAGTATGAGTACAGCTCACCATTTCATTCTTCTCTGTCTAATACAGCTTGAACAACACAACACATTCACCTCTAACGCCATTACTGCCTTACTCTTCCCGTTTAAATCACGTCTCACATCGTTGTTTATTTTACTACGTCACTGATTTCACTGAATTATATGCTTTGGTTCATCTTTATCGTGTTTAAAGAGGGACAGTGTTCCATAAAGGTTGATATTCGGGTGTTATTGTGATCAACAGTGTTTACACATGGGGGAGGGGGAGGAGGTGTCCTGATCTCTGTCAGTGCTTGTTGATCCGCCATTTTGGATCGAGTTGTTCAGTGTTATTTTTTTAATTTTAAACTTTTTAAATGAGTTAATCCTCCTCTTGAACTTTTAGTAATAATAACAGGACCATCCTCCGTTCAGGTTTTACTGTTATATTTCTATATTATTAAATGTTTTATTCCCTTGGGAAGAACTCTCCTCTAACGGTTAAAGGTACAGCACTCCATTTTTACCTTACATGGAAAATATGCTATAAGATATTAAAGTTATGTTAAAAACATTTATTATTTTTTGTTTACACCATAGCTTTCTTCAACACAAGTGTTTTACCTGTTTTCAAGTGTGTCAGGGCCTTGGAGGTCTGTGGTTACTGTTTACATGCACCTCCTGTCATTCATTTTATAGACACGCCCACACACTGGGTAGGCCACGCCCTCTAACCCTCATCTGTTTAAGAGGAGTGTGTCATGAGCGGTACAGGGGCTTAGTGGTATGAGCGTCTGCCTCACTGCGAGAAGGTCCTTGGAGAGCATCTTTTTGTGTGGTGTTCACATGTTCCCCCTGTGCTTGCACGGGTTTCCTCCGGGTACTCCGGTTTCCTCCGAAAGTCCGAAGTCAGAAATTCCCATAGGTGTGAATGGTAGTGTGTGTTGGATCTGCAATGGACTGACGAGCTGTTCAGGGTGTACTGCGCCTTCGGCCACGGTCAGCAGTGATAGGATCCGCAACCCTGCTGGGATTAAGTGGCTCAGCATGATCAAATGAATGCGTCAACAAACGTGATACAAAAAGTAAAAGTAAAAGAAGTAAACCTGTAAACTACCGTGTTTCCCTGATAATAAGACCTACCCTTACTTCAGTACCCTTACAGGTACATGTGAGAATATCGTAAAGAATTATGCAATCAGTATTTGCACAGAAATTATATATACATATAGTATGTTTGTGTGTGTGTGGCCTTCATTTCCTGTCATTGACGTTTTTTCAGGAATGCAGTCCGCCACAGAGGAGAACAGTTGTGATGGCGCCTCGGGTGTGCCCACAGGTTCGATGGTGCAGGTGTGTTTCCCCAACGTGCAGACGTCGGTGCTGGACAGCCTTAATCGCCAGCGTGAGGAGGGGCAGCTATGTGACCTCTCTATCCACGTACAGGGGCATGTTTTTAAAGCACACCGCTGTGTGTTAGCTGCCTCCTCACCGTACTTCCATGACCAGGTGTGTGTTTTACCTGATTAGAACTAAATAAGGTCCGGGGTCCGAGTCCCGGGCTGGAGAGGGCGTTTTTTTGTGTGGCGTTTGCATGTTCTGCTTGTACTTCAGTTTCCTCCCACAGTCCAAAGTGCAAGTTAGCCTAAATGTATATTCTCAATTACCCCTAGGTGTGAATGTGAGGTGTGAATGATTGTGTGTGTGTGTTGTCCCTAAAAAAGGTCTGGTGAGAAGTTCAGTCTACCCAGAGTTGGCTGAGATAGGCATCATGAGCTAGATTTTCTTTGATTGTACTTCCTTTTGCAGAGACTATGGATTGATGGATGATAAACGTGTCCAAATCTTTCTAATATAAATGTGAGGAAATAGGGACCTGTTGTTCTTTTCCCCTGTAAAGTGAGGACTGAGTGTTTACAACATGTCTCTGCTTGTTAGGTGCTACTGAAGAACATGTCCACAGTGTCCATCCCAGCTGTAATGGACCCACTGGCTTTTGAGAGAGTCCTAAGCTGTGCCTACACTGGCCGGCTGCAAATGCTGCGTGAAGACATCGTCAACTACCTCACCATCGGGAGTGTGCTTCAGATGTGGCACATCGTGGACAAGTGCACGGAACTACTCAAGGAGGACAGAGGGGGCTCCTCTGGGCCACAGGGTTTAGCTCCATCCTCAGACGCCACTAGGTGCAGCAGTATTACGAACAGGGATTCCTACGGAGGAGAAGGACACATGCAGTCCATGGTGCAACCTCTGAACCGTCCCTCGCTCATCGAGAGTCAGTCTCCCAGCAGTACAAACTACTTCAGCCCCAAAGACGCTAGTTTTGGTGGAGCAATGCCGAGTACCGGAACCGTAGGCGACGGAGGCGTCCATTCCACCCCTAACTACTGCATGCCATCCAGTCGAGAAGACGCTTTCCTAATTGATGAGGAGGAGGAGGACGATGAAGATGACGTCTTCCCAAGGAAACCGGAACTCGGGAGCGGCCGGAGGAAGAAGCCTACCCCTGCCTCCGATCAGGAAATGGGGGTGAGTGACAGCTTCGGGGTTTCGTCCTACCAGGATATCGAGGAGTCGTCTCCACCACAGAAGCGTCCCGCGTACAGCCAGCCGAGCATCATGCCTCGGAAGCAATGGGTGGTGGTGAAAACTGAGCGCTCCAGGGACGACGACTTCATCGTGGTCTCCGGAGAAGAAGGAGGTGAAAATGAAGATGAGCAGGAGATAGAGATTGCCAAGGAGAGAGAAAGGGAGAGGACGTTTAATATTTCTAATGTTAGGACTCTTTCTGCGGACCTCAGCAGCAGGGAGGAAACTGAAGCACAGGTGAGGATTGGCATCCATCCATCTTCCTATCTATCTCGTCTGATATGTAGTGCATGTTATCCAGCTCAGTGTAGGTATGAGACTGTAAAGTAAGTAACAGTTAAAGCTGGGGTTGGTAAAGTTTGAGCTGTATATTAGTTGAAATGGTCTTTAAACCCTGACAACATTCCATAACTTATGAGATCTGAAAAAATCCGTCATGCGTGGCCACTGTAATCCTGTAAGTACACTAACCAAAGGGTTCGTGAGTGGCGCGATTATCAACCTGGAGATCGCAAGTTCGAATCCAGGTTGATGCTGAGGAGAGCTAACTGGCCGAGTTCTCACGGAAGGGTGGGATGGCATACGCTCCCCTGTCACTAATGGCGATCACCAGCCCGTTCGTACTAAAGGGGCGGCTAGCGCTTATCCTCTGAGTGTTAGGCAGCTTCCAAATATGCATGTTCGTAAAGAGGCGGGTGGCAGCATCACATGTCACGGAGGGGGCGTGTGCATGCTTACGCCCCTCCATGATTGGTGGTGGTTGTTTGTGATAGGGAGGGAACACTTGACAGGTGCAAATTGGATACGACTAAAACAAACAAATAACAAAAAACACAGACCAATCACTGCCTCACACTCTGCTAGGAAATATCCAATCAAATGCTCCTGTGTGACCCTACACGCAGAGCGGCACTTATGCGTGCGCACACAGGAGGCGATGAATGACAAGTGACAATGCGACGAGTGACCATGATCAATCAAATCAGCGAAATGAGCTAAGATAGGCGAAATTTTCTCAAGCGACGCAAAGTACAGAGTTAAACCGAGTTAAACTTCCAGGCGACACAATTAAAGGGACTACCAATCAAAGCCGAAAGATACCGCTGATTGGCAGATGCCGCCAAACTCAGCCAAGACCAAAACCACCTAAACCTTTTTCTGTAGGGAAACAATAAGCACAAGCGTAATGATTCCTCCTACCACAGCACGGAAGAGGCTGCTCATTTAAAACATCCTGAGCCCATCCAGCACTGCACGAACTGTGTTCACCAAACCGAAAGGGAGAAGAGATAAACTCATGATACACAGTCCAGAGCAAGACAAGAAAACCTACAGGAGGAGAAAACACTCACGAATTTCTCCTGTTTGTTTTGCCATCGTTTTGATTCATATCGCAGTTAAACAACGTGCATAAAGGGGGGAATTAGATTTGACTGAGTACAGTTTCAGGTAGTTTAGGCAGAGCCCAACCAACTACCTGAAACTGTACACAGAGTGTATTTTAAAGTACACTCCACCCTTGATTTCCCGTACCCCTATTTCCCGGATTTTGGATTTCCCGTACAAGGACTGGCGTCGGACATTATTTGGTATTGCCGGAGAAATGCTCGGACAAGTCTGGGAATCGATGATGGAAGTCAGAGTCGGTCATGATTTTCCAACTTCCCTCCTGTCCGACCCGTTCCCGTCCGAGTGGATGGACGAAAATGAAGCAGCAAAGGGCACAAAATAATGTCTGATGAACAGATCGTGGCATCAGTGACGGGAGAGCGCAGGGAAAGTGAAAGTGAGGACAGTGATGACGAGCCGGAACCCACATTTAAAATGAATGTGATAAATAAAGTGCAGATTCACTCCTTAAGTTTGTGGAAACACAGTGTATTGAGTGACGGATAAGTGTGTAAGTCTGGGACTGCTGCTGAATTAAAAAAAAAAAGTTTTCAAAGTAAGTTTAAATTAAATCGTTGAAGGACAAAACATTACCAACACGTCTATCACCCTTAGATGAGTCAAACACACACCCGTGTATTTGATCGTGAGATGTCAAATGTAATGGGGCAGATCACGTAGCGGTGCTCCGACTCAGTGTCACACAAGTCCCACCATGTGTCACATGACCTGCACACTTTGTGACATCACCTAGTTTTTTTCCACCCTAGGAGATCCAAACCACGGCACTTTACACACTGCTTCCAGTTTCATATTAATTAACTGTAAATATTGTCCAAATACCCCGGCAGAAAGCAAGAGCATGTGATACTGGAGGGAGTGGGCGGGGCTTCTAAGATATTTATAGGGTAGGCCATGAGATTGGGTGCGTGTGTGTGCGCTTTTGTCTGTGACCATGATAACTAGAAAATTATATGTATATATATATAATTATATATATAATAAATATAAATATATATAAAATTTTTTGCTGTACTGTATAATCCCACAAGGGAAATTATTGCCTCAGCATTTAACCCATCCAAAGTGAGCCACAGGAGGGCACCATAATTGTACATCATTTGCCACTACAACCCATGTAAAGATGAGGTGCACTATCTTGGTGGAGGATTGCACTCTCTGGGTGCATTTCAATTTACAAAATGAAGGAAATGTAAATAAATAGTTCACCCGCTGTAAGGTCTGTGTTTGTTCAGGATGCATGAACTGTGTATTCATGATGAGTTTCATCGCTCACCTTGGTCTAATCTAGGTAACCTTGATTATTATTAATTTTTTATTTATTTATTTATTTATTTTTGCTATACTGTATTAATCCCACAAGGGAAATTATTGCCTCTGCATTCAACCCACATAAATTGAGCACACACGTAAACAGTGAGCACACGCACACACACTCGGAGCAGTGGGCTGTCACACACATTGGGGCACCCGGAGAGCAGCTGGGGGTTAGGTGCCTTGCTCAAAGGCACTTCAGCCATGAAGGTGGACATACACGTGCTGCTGGTTAGGGCATCAAACCAGCGACCTTTCTGTCCCAAAGCCGCTTCTCTAACCATTAGGCTACAGCCGCCTCCCTGCTTATTGAACCATGCTATTAGCGTGCTTCAGAAGAAGTTTAAAGATATTATAGGCCTATAACAACTTCATTTGACCACATTTTATCACATCAGTCCATTTTTTTTTTCAGGTTGACTACTGCCAATCACCTGAAGACTACCTCAAGTTTGAAAGTGGTTTGATGGACCAAGCATCATCACAGCACACTTTGGAGAACCCCAGCCAGAGTACCAGTCGAGCAGTGAGTGCGTTACTGAGCTCAGTCCAGACAGCTGCTGCTAGAACCCAGTTATTCCCACTAGACATGCAAGGGAACCAGATTCTTCTCTATAACCAAATTTCTCCTTCAGTTGGACTTCAAGAAGCTTTGCCTGGGGTACCATTAAAAGGATCTTCGGAGCATGGAACAGTCCACTTGACCGGGCAGGGTGGAGTGGACGGCGGTTTAGACGGGTTGGAAGGCAATGGGGCTGGAACTGTGGGCAAAGTTTTTATGTGCCATTGTGGCAAAAGATTTACTCACAAGAGCATGCGAGACCGCCACATCAACATGCATCTGGATCTGCGGCCTTTCCATTGTCCAGTGTGCTCCAAGAAGTTCAAGATGAAGCACCATCTGACAGAGCACATGAAAACACACACCGGTTTGAAGCCCTACGACTGCCTCAGCTGCGGGAAGAAGTTCATGTGGAGGGACAGCTTCATGAGACATCGCTCACACTGTGAGAGGCACAGTGGAATCAGTGGTACTAGTGAGGCCCAAGGTTCAGAAGGGTCAATTATTTCTCCTCAGAATCCTCCTCAACACCCGTCTTCAGGCAACAAAGGTACTCAAGGCAGAAGTGGAGTCCCTGTCCTGTCCCCACACCACTCCAGTAGCAGCAGCAGCAGCAGTAGTAGTAGTAGTAGAAGCGGTTTGAGCATGGCAGTCCCAGGGTCTCTTTTAGGGATTAATCCTACGAGCGGAATGTACGGCCATGGGTCAGGTGTTCTCGGGTTGGAGGTCAGCCAGAGTGAATGTGGGGAAGATATCAGTGAGGTGTGTATAGGTGAGAACAGTGTCACTTAAACTTCCATTTATCATCGCTACAGAAAGTCAGAGTATCGCCACATGGGACCACGTGTACAGTTGTTCGATTGTGATAGTGTCCGTGAGCATGGTCCAGGTGTACCGAGCTAGGAAACAAATAATTGATCCGTTTTAGAACATGTACTACGTTGATTATAGTAAAATTGCCTTTTTGTCCAAAATTCTCCCTGGTGCGTTAAAATAGTGCAAAGGTCCAATAACGTTCTTAATTAAAGATTAAATATGATAAGGGATGAATATGGGTTGTCTCGGAGACCCACGAAACCCGCTTATTTTGATATGCATGTGCACACAGTGCTTAAAAATGTGATTAGAGCACTTTTTGAACTTGAGATAAATGTCAGTTGTTTTTGGCTGTGGATTTATATATGTATCATCAGGAAGCCGACAGTCCCAAACATTTATATAAACTGTGTAGAGATTAGTTGATGTTGAGACAGCAGTCTGGAACAGTAGGACCAGTAGAAAGGATGGACTGGCGAAGATTCCAGATTTGAACAAGTACTCTGCCCTCGCCCAGAGTCGGCTGAGATGGGTGCCAGCCTCCCCACGACCCTAATTAGGATTAAGTGGTTCCGAAAATGAATGAATGAACAAATATGGGTTTTAACTGATACATAAATGAATCACAAAGATTTTCTCTGAATACAGTCTTGTAGAAGAGCTGCAGACTATGTGGAACACAGTGCTACAGAAACTTCAGGAACCCCAAGAACGCTGCTGTTATAAAGTCCAAAACTGGGCAAAGTAAATACTGCAAACAGAATAAATGCAGAGTTTTCTGTTGCATTTTGTGTTTTACATTGAAGTAATTTGTTCACTTAAGGCAGTACGGTGGCGTAGTGGTTGGAAGGTATTGGGTTCAAGTACCATGCTAAGCAAAGCGTTTTATTTATTTTTTTGGTGAAGTTTGCATGTTCTCCTCATCTTTGCGTGGGTTTCCTCTGGGCACTCTAGTTTCCTCCCATCTTTCTTTGATAGTAAACAAAAAAATGTTAATTGTAGTAAACTTTTCAGAAATATCTGTTTTTTTCCATCTGTTTATCATAGGTGGGATAATGAATTTGTGAAGCACTGTGTGGATATATATATCCTCAATAATTTTTCAGAGAGACGCATTACATTTCCTCAAAGAGCCAAGTGTCCCTCGCAGGTTTTTTTTTTTTTTGTTTACACAATTAATGACACTTTGTGTCTAAGAGCCCGCAGTTTCAGAAAGTTTGCCTTTACAGCATATAAAAATAGACCACAGAGGATCAGACGCTCCCTCCGAAACGACCATTTCATAATACGCTGATATAGAGCAAGTTTGAAAGCTCCAGCTTCAGTGCACGGCAAGTAAATGTCCTGAAACCTAATATACAGTTTTGCCTCTGTGACCTTGAAAAGTAGGTCAAGGTCACTCACACACAAACTCATCCTAGCACTCATAGTAGTGATCCAGCATCCCAAGTCCGAAAGCTCCAGCTTCAGCCCACGGCAAGTAAATGTCCGGAAACTAAAGTGTGATGGACAGACGGATGGAACCCATTCCTATAGCTTTGGCCACTTTGTGGGCGGGAGCTAAAAAGAGGACACATCATCTAATTTCATCCCAGCTCTTATATCAGACTTCAGGCACTACTAGAACATGGTAGAGTGGTGTGGATGTGGAGCTGCTGTGTCTGGTGTAAAAGGTGTCGTTCCATCATGAACAGGTTTTAGTTAATATTTCACTCAGGATTACCTGCATAGATAAACAGTGTTAACTGTCTCCCAGAGAGTCCGATAACCCCAAGGTCCAAACCCAGGTCCTAAACTGATTCTTTTAGATGAAATAAATACAGTGATCTGGAATTAGAAGAGCTCTTATATTTATTTATTGGTTTTGTATGGGATTTTCAGCATGGTACGCTTATCAAAAAAAATAGAATGATAGATAAATCTCTAAACCCAAAGAGCATACACATACTGAATAAGCCCAACACTGAGTGGGGAAGCAGGAGCGTGTCGTGTCGCTCCGCATGCGCCCTCTCATTCGGGCTTTACTGTTGTTTTAAATATCACCCCACATGCTCTGCTTCAGTCCCAGTGCCCCCCACACTGAAGTTCGACAGTCTTCATGGCACTCAACACAGATTATCCACCCGTCCCCGCATTTCACAGACGCTTGTCTTCATGATTAGAAATCACCTCGTTCGGAATGTCTGGAAAATTTTACCCAGCCTGAGATGTGGCCAAACATTTTATATAGTTCTGAAAACTGTGTAGATAATTATTTGTTAATAATACCAACCTACAGTACAGTGTTAAGCCCATGGCATTCCTTTCTTTCTTTTTTTGTTTTTGTTTTTTAGTTTTTTCCGTTCAAAGTCTTATCACTTGTCTGTATTAATTTCATGTGATTATAAACAAGTTTCTCATTTTGGGAGCTTTAGGCCGTTAATTACATTTTATATATGTATAATTTTTATTTCCCTTTTAAAGGAGAAGGTACAGAAGGTATTATGGACATTAAGGGATCCGCTGCATTCCCCATCCTGTTTCTGTGAAGGTATCAGAGCAGCTGATAAACAGAAGTTTGCTGTATTATAATAAAAAAGAACTGACAAAATGGCATAAAAAGTCATTAAAGAGTCAAGAAAAAGATTTCTAATTGTGATGATGACAGGTACGCCTTCTGTGAAGGCTGTTGAAATGATTTGCCATGTTTTGAAATGGATTTGTAGCACTTTTGGAGTGTAATGAATGTGGACATGATCCAAAATTGTGTAGAAACTGAACTGACATGTTTTGAACAGTGAGTTTAATTGGATTATTTCAGTACACTGAATTAACAGTCAGTCTGTTCTCCTTGTCCAGGATGCTTTTAACCAGTGTGGATCAAATGGACCAAAACCTGTACACATTAATCAACAATAAAGATTCACTGGGAAAAGAGGTTTTTTTTGGGTTTTTTTAAATTAGGGAAACAACATAAAAATGAAAATTAGTTTTATTGTATGTTGTACATCTACAGTTATTTCTGTTTGGAATAAAAAGGATAGATCTGAAGCCAATCTACAGAAATAAATGAAAATGTGTGACGTAGCATCATATTAACAGAAAATCAAGTTTGGAGAAAATCAGCTGTAAACATTTTTACTGGTTGTTTTACAGAATAATATTTTGGTAACAGATGGATCATAGATTAAGGAATGTGTTTATAATAAAACTAAAATTATTTATTGTGGTGCATGAAAGTGTGCCAACCATTTATAAGTTTTTACATTTCTGAATAAATAAGAGCTAAAACAACTTCAGATTTTCACACAGTTTCTAAAGCTACATGAAAAAAGAACACATTGAAACAAACAAAACAAAATATTATACTTGTTTATTTGTTTAAGAAATCCAGTATTACATTAGCAGTTAAAATTGAAGGTGAAATCAGTCAGATGACGAGGAACATCAGGTGTAAGTGAACTCTGTTTTACTTAAAGAACAGGAATCTGTCAAACATATGACCTTAGTATATCATAACACGAGCAAAGGAGATTTGTAAAGACCTCAGATTAAGAGTTGTTGATGCTCATCAGGCTGGAAAGGTTTGGATTCCACCATCAGACAGAAGGAGGAAATTCATGTCCATAGTTACCCTCTCCAGAAGTGGCAAACAAAGAAAGATCACTCCAAAAGCAAGGTGTATATTGTTCAGGATGTCTCTTAGGAACATTGGGTAATTTTAAAGCGAGTCTCACATTGTGACTAATGTTAATGTTCTTGAGTCCATCATCAGAGAGCATTGAACACTAGTGTGCATGGCAATGAGAAAGTCATTGCTCTCCAAAGAAATCATTGCTGCTCAGTTGTTAACGATCACACAGACAAGCCAGGAGGCTAAAAATGTTGTGAATGGACAAGGCTGAAATATAACTTTTCGGATTAAATAAAACGTTTTGTTTGGAGAAGAAAAAACATTGCATTTTAACATAAGAACCGTATTCCACTGTAAAACATAAAGATAGTATCATGGTCTGGGCCTGTTTTGCTGCATCTGGGCCAGAAAAGTTTGCCATGATTGATGGAACAATGAATTTTAAATTATACCAGTAAATTCTACAGGAAACTACCAGAACATCTGTCAGTGAACTGACACTCAAGAGAATGTGGGTCATGCAGCAACACAGTGACCCGAAAGACATAAGTGGTTAAAGAAGAATAAATGTGCTTTTTTGGAATGTCCAAATCAAAGTCCTGACCGTAATCCAATAGAAAAGTGTGAGCAGTTCATATCAGGAAACCTACAAACATCCTTACAGAAGCTGTTCTGTAAGGAGGAATGGACTAAAATTCCTCCAAAACAATGTGCAGGACTGATCAACAGTGAGCACAGATGATTAGTTGTAGTTATTATTCCACAAGAAGGTGACACGACACACTAAAAGCAAAGATTCACTTACTTTTGCCACTCACAGATTTGTAATTTTTTTTTCAGTAAAGTAAAAATATTTTTGTCTTATCTGATGATGTTTTAAATCATATTTATGCAGAAATACAGAAAGTTCTAAAATCTAACATCACAAACTTTCAAGCACCACACTTAATACAAACTGCAGCAATCTTATTTTAGTTTGCTCGTCTTTTGTTTCTCCCAGTATATACTGAAATACCTTTACAGAGTGTGGTTTACTTTCATTTCTGAATGAGAAGGCTGAACAAATTCCACTTTAGTACTTAAAACTGATGTTTACTTCCAAGATAGCGGACCAATCAGGTTGTGCCTTTCCCATGTAGTATAATAATAAGCAATTATTGAATTTGGCTTTTGTATGATATAGAGGATTATTTGAACAATTCAGGTTATAAAAAATGACAAATTCAATAATTGTTTTATTATTCATTCTAAATATTTTTAAAGTAGACTAGCAGTGAGTGTTCAGAACAGACAGCTTACTACTACAAACTCAACAAAATGAATTGAACATATATGAATGTATTAAAATTCAATCTTTTTCCCACTACTACCATAATGTTTTTCATTCATACATCCATTTTCTGAACTGCTAGGGACTGGGGAACAGAGGATCTGGGGAACTGGGACTAGTGAACAGAGGGACTGGGGAATATAGGGTCTGGGGAACAAGAAAGACTGGGGAACATCAAGTCTGGTGAACAAGAGGGACTGGGGAACAGAGGGACTGGGGAACATCAAGTCTGGGGAACAAAAGGGACAGGAGAACAGAGGGTCTGGGGAACATCGAGTCTGGGGAACAGAGGGTCTGGGGAACAGAGACTAGGGAACAGAGGGACTGGGGAATATAGGGTCTGGGGAACATCGAGTCTGGGGAGCATCGAGTCTGGTGAACAGAGGGTCTGGGGAACATGGGGCTGATCCCAACTAATATCATTTCAATATTTTTTTTGTTTCCTCTGAACATGTCAGTCTTTGATAAGTGGTGGCCAGGATTCCCTGGAAATAGTTAAGAGCCTTGTGTTCTGTTTTTTTTTCCTGCAGGATCTCACCACTGCACCCTGGTCTCAATTCCCCAAAAGAGAAATGTTTTTTTTCCCCACTCGAAAATAAAGCATCATGTTAAATTTAGTATAATTTAAATTATACTAAATAAATGTATAAATTATAATAAAGCAGATGAGCTCCTTTGGGACAAATTTAAACCAGCGACTGAAGCTTGGTCATTTTAATCATCTACAGCAGCGGTTTCCATCCCTGGTTGTGAACAAGCCCCTGCCTTGCACATTTTAGTGTCATCCTTGCTCCAAACACACCTGATTCAAGTAATTCGCTAATTAACAGCTCTTCATGACTTGATGTGGAGGCTACAGAGCAGGGAAAGCACTAAAATGTGCAGGACAGAGGGTTCTCCAGGACAAGGGTTGGTTGTCCTCTGCTTTAAGGTCTTCTGCTCTTGCAACTGAGTCTGTTTTCTTGTTTCATTATCATTCTCTCAGTCATGAAAAATAAAAAATAAAAATGAAAAAAACTTGAGCAAAATCAGATTTTATGAAAATATTAGAAAAAGTACCAATGTAAGCACTTGCTGAAGACTATCTATTTTTTACTGACCTAGAATGAGGCAGGGTAAGAAAATGGGACAACGAAATCACCACAGGAGGGTCTCAGACACCATTGTACAAAAGGCCATGTAAGTACAGCACCCGATGAAGACCAGGGAACACCCTAAACAGTTTGTCAGTCCATCACAGAGCCAACACACACATATACTCACACTTCCTCTGTACCCAGAGGAAACCCCACACAAGCACAAAGAGAACATGCAGGTCATGTTTTATTAATTGTTATCGCTTTGTAAATATTAATGGCAACTTCTCTAAGCAAAAGAAGTGCGGTGTTGCGGAAGGCTTTGCTAGGTCCACTGCTCTTTTCATTAAATATGCTGCCTCTGCGTATGATTGCTCATAAATATGGTGTTAGGTTTCAACATATGCAGTCTGATCTCATTGTCTCCAATCTGAAGCCACCACAGGTCTAACACTCTGGTTGACAGGGTGTAGTACAGTTTTTGGTGCAGCACATCCCCATGTATTTCCACGATGAAAAACCAATTTACAATGCTATCTGTACATTCTTTATCACCCCCCTCCTCCCACAATTTTTTTAAAATAATTATTTTACTATTACGTTAAGAAAATGTGGATACACAAAAATCCTGGAAAGAGACTGCCAAGATCTGGAAAGCTGTTCCGCCTATGACCAGAGTCAGGGATAGGCTCCAGCCTCCCTGTGGCCCAAGAAGGATTTGGCGGTTTGGCAAAAGAATGAATGAAAGTACGATCTGAGGCATGAAAGTCCTCCAATTTGGTAACTCCAAATACCAGCCTTCCCTGCTTTGATTCCAGTTTGGTTTTCAACGAATCAGTGATGCAGTCTTTTAAAACATGAGGTCAGATAGTGATTTAAAGAGAATGTGTAGATAGGGTTTGATCCTGCTCTCCTGCTCTCGTTTCAAAATAATTAAATAATGAAGGAGATATTTTCTTACATCATTTACTAATGTGAGATAAATTCTGGGGTGGCACCCTCTCAGCAAGAAGGCTCTGTCATTTCTGCATGGAGTTTGCATGTTCTCCCTGTGGATGTGTGGGTTTCCTCCGGGTTCTCCTGTCTCCTCCCACAGTCCAAAGACATGCACGTTAGGCTAACTGGCTGTTCCAAATTGCCCCTAGGTGTGGATTTGAGTGTGAATGGTTGTCTGTATGTTGCCCTGCGATGGCCTGCCGAGCTGTTCAGGGTGTACCCCACCTTTGCCCAGTGTCAGCTGGGATAGGCTCCAGCCTACCTGCGACGGTAATGGTAAGATAAAGTGGTTCAGCAAACGGGTGAGTGAGTGAGATAAAAACTAGTTGCAGTAGATAGCCTGGAGTCCATTTGATGGAGGTTTGTATCGGATCAGGATTGTAATACAGAGGAAGGAAGAGTTATCTGTGATGTTTTCATTTTGTTTTTATTTCTTTATACAGTAGCTTTGGGGAAAAATCATTACAATTATACTACAATGACTCCTTCATGTCCACGGTAGCACCTGATAATGTTTCATTCCACCATGGAAGTCAGTTTAGAAGGAAGCATCTGACACAGTGTAAGTCCTTTTGACACAAAAGTGAGAGTCAACAGATCCGTGAATGACGGTTTTAATGGTTGATATTCTCAAAAGCCTCCCAGAGAGCAATGAGTCGGGCTTTCAGGTCTTGAGCATAAGGTTCTAACTTCTGCTGCATGGCCTGGTTGCTCTGGACGAACTGGTTTTGGAAACTTTGGAATAAAGGGAGCATATTCTTCTGGAAATCCAGCAGGTGATGCTCCAGTTTCTGCTTCAGCTCCTCCGCTTGAGGTTCCATCTTGGTCTGAAGCTCGCTCATGCTTTTCTCTAGACTCATCCTCAGCTCCTCACTCTTCTGGAGCAGAGCGGTTCTCAGAGCCTCAGACTGCACAGTATCTGTATAGGGAGTCATTTCTTTTTTCCACTGTTCTAGCTGCTGCTGGATATCGAATGTCAGCTCCTCAACATACGGCCCCAGCTGTTGCTTCACAGAACTTATGTCCTGCTGCAGGCGTGCCTTCAGCTGCTCGGCCTCCTGGGACACCTTAGCCAGCAGCTCCTGAGTTACCTGGTCTGGAATGGCCACCGCATACTTACTGATGGCGTCCGTGCTCTCTGAGATCTTAGCGCTGAAACAAAAGAGAGTTGGAATAATTCAGTAAATAAATTCAGTTATTCTGAATGGATGATTGCAGTGCCACATGTCAGATAAAATAATATTAAATGGGACAAATTTTTATTGTTTATTGCTCACTTGATTTCTTGTCCCATTTCAGACTCTTTAATTTTTTGCAGAATGTCTTCAGTTGTTTGAGTTGCCTTGGCAACGTAATCCCAGAATGCATCTTTCACCATTTCAATACTTAGTTTGGCCTGGTCCTGCCATAACATGTTGGCTTGGCAGCCTTTAAAATAAACAAATAATAGATAGAAATGAGTAAGTAGTGATGATTTTCTTCAACCAGAATACAGGGGAATAGAATAAAATAAAATAAAAAATAAAAAAAGCAATAGGCCGAAATAAACAAACAAACAAACAGACAAATAAA
>JAOUQZ010000012.1:10531058-10544284 GCA_028564935.1 Neosilurus hyrtlii
ATATTTGTATGTATATTTGTGTGTGTGTGTGTGTGTGTGCGTGTGTGCGTGTGTGCGTGTGTGTGGATAATAAACAAACAAATAAATAAATAAAATACAGTATAAAATAAAATATAAAATAAAATAAAATACTCACCAGTTAAAACAAGAGCAAAAACTATGAAGCTCTTCATGCCTATATCTTTTGTTTAGTTTTCCTCAGTGTGTCCCTCTGTGTGAGTTGAGGAGGTATCACTGATCCTTATTTATATTCAAGAAAGCTGTGATGGAGAAGGCAAAGTCCAAAACCCAGCTATGTGTTGTCTCCGTTTACAAAGCTGTCAGTCATACCACATGACACTTTCCTGCATATCTGATTGATCTGCACATAACTGGCATCCATGACTCATCAGCAAGTTTCAAATATAATGTGTACCATCAATAAACATTTAATTAAAAAATTCAGGCAAATGAAAATAAATAAACTCAGTTAGCACTCAGGACACCTTATGATAAAATATCGTTTTGACTCACGTGTTTACGTATTCAGTTTTATTTGATTTAATATTATTAATCTTGTATTTTAATCTGTTTACTGAAAAGGAATTATTATATTTTATTAGGTAAAATGGCTAAAGTTAAATACTTTCAGGAACATAGGCACCTTGGTTCTTTTGGATACCAAACATTCACATGCAAGAACAAGAAAAGGAAAACATTCCTCAGCAGCTAAAACATATAAAAGCTCAGCATGTCCAAGCTTGTGTATAGAAGTAAAAAATGTGATGCATGTCTGTAGGTGCTGTGTTCATATAACCTATATCCGTTGATCTTAAAAATAAAGAGGCACAAATTTTTTTTTCAGACCATTTCTACATATTTTACTGTGTCGAACGTAAAGGAATCATTTTTAATATAATTACCTAAGTAGTTTTTTTAATACTTTGAATAATACATTGGTAAAAAAAAAACACCAACAACAAAAAACACTTGTAGATATCAAATACCAGAAAAGTCCAACACATGCCATTACATCATATCATAGCAGCTGATAATAAGTTAGCTTTGTCACTGATGATGATGTCACTGCTCACAGTCTAGTAAATCCAATAATATTGAATGATACTGAATAATGATTTCGTCCAATAATAAATAACAAGAAAAAAGTTCATGGTGGCACGGTGGCATAGTGGTTATCATTTCCGCCTGACAGCAAGGTCCTGGGTTCGATTCCCGGGCGTTTCTGTGTGGAGACTTCATGTTCTGGGCAAGCTTGAGTGGGTTTCCTCCAGATACTCCAGGTTTCCACCCACAGTCCAAAAAACATGCACAGCAGGCTGACTGGCTGTTCCAAATCGCCCCGAAGTGGGAGAGTGAATTGTCGTGTGTCTTGGCCCTGCGATGGTCTGGTGAGCTGTTTAGGGTGTACTCTGCCCTCACCCAGAGTTGGCTGCAATAGGCGCCAGCCCCCCCGCGACCCTAATTAGGATTAAGTGACTTAGAAAATAAATGAATGGATGAATGAAAAAAGTTCATAGTGTAACATTTATGTGAGTTGTGATCCTGGATTAATATTAATGTTTTTCATTGAATAAGTAGAAAAATGCTGGTGGGAATAAATTTAAGATATTATTTAGTTTAGGTTGTGGGGCCAGTGGTGTAATGGTTAGGGTGCTGGGCTGATTGCAAGGACATGGGTTCAAATCCCTGTTAGACCCCCACCGTTCTAAGACCCCTGGGCAAGGTCTTAACCACAATTGTGCCTCTGTCCACCCAGCAGTATATATGGGTACCAGTAAAAATACTGGGAAGGTAACCTGCGATGGACTAGCATCCCATCCAGGAGGAGGTGAACTCCTAGTTGCTTCATGCTACAGAAACCAGGAATAAGCTTCGGCCTGACGAGCCAGTAGGATGGGGAGTTTATGTGAGATTCTGTATTATATGAAAATACTTCAGTCTAGTCATATCGATATTAGAACTGAGACAAGATTTATTCTGTTAGATAACCAGGTAAGATTACAAAAATCTTTAGGTAAAGAACAAAGGTTCATCTTTACCCTTATGTCTTAATTGTTGACCTATCAGTAATAATGCTGTTTCAGTGCACAAGATGCTCACATCACAGGAATGTAAAATGGATGATAACCAGGGTGCATGCTGTGCTTTTTACCAAAATCAGGATTTGGCTTGATTAAATCAGACTCTGGGTTTTCATATAGACTGCTATGAACCTTCATTCAGTACAGATTATATTCATCATGTTTTAAAGATTCCTTCACCTTCACATGGTGGTCGTGTGGAACAGCGGCGATCTCCTGCCGAATAGCAACCTTAAGAGCATCAAGAGTTTGTGGTGGATGAGTATACACTCATGATTTAAGGTAGCATCACAGAAAAAAAATTACAAAGGGTGTGAACAGAGTTCCCGCTGTGTGTGTGTGTGTGTGTGTGTGTGTGTGTGTGTGTGTGTGTGTGTGTGTGTGTGTGTGTGCTGTCGCTCCATTTTACTAAAACCACAAATCCACTTCTTCAACATCAAGTTGGGGTGGGCCACCGACAGACCTCAGCACCACCTCTCCTGCATTACTAAGTTTCACGTGTGTAAATAACAATAATAATAATAATAAGAAGAAGAAGAAGAATCTGATTATCTTTACCCTTTTATACTTATTTACCTTTAATAAATATTAAAATTGAATACATATAATATATATATGATGGTGTAGTGGTTAGCATGTCCACCTCACAGCAAGAAGGTTCTGGGTTCAATCCCTGGGCTCAGGCCTTTCTGTGGGAAACTTATATCTTCTCCCCGTTTTGCATGAGTTTCCTCCAGTTACTCCCATCTCTTCCCACAGTCCAAAGACATGCACATTAGGCTAACTGGCTGTTCAAAATTGTCGGTGGGTGTGAGTGTGAATGGTTGTGTGTGTGTTGTCCTTTAGCACATCAGCATCCTATGTTCTGGGCTTGGTGATGGCGTTTCTCTGTGTTTGCAGGTGCTCCCCATGCTTGCGTGGGTTTCCTCCGGGCACATCGGGTTTCATCCCACGGTCCAAAAATATGGACATTAGGCTGCTCCATGTGTGAGTGTGAATGGTTGTGTGTATTTTGGCCTTGCAGTGGTCTGGCAAGCTGTTCAGGGTGCATGGCATATCCAGGGTGTTTCTTTTCTGTATTGTAGTTACTCAGATCTGTACATTACAGTGTTTCACATCTGGCTTTTCTTTATAGCAGGATATACACAGGATATACAGCAAGTATCTGGAATAATTCTTTTCAAATTATTTTGTTTTATGAGGCTTTACAGATCTAATAATAATAAGGTAAAAGGTAAGATTTAAGAGAACTGGCATTTTAAACGCTTGCGGTTATTCATGTATTGTATTCTGACTGGCATAGTGATTAGCAAGAAGGTCCTGGGTTTGATTCCCGGACTCGGGTGGTTCTGTGTGGAGTTTGCATGCTTGCCCCATGCATGCGTGGGTTTCCTCTGGGTACTCTGGTTTCCTGCCACAGTCCAAAGACATGCACAGTAGGCTAACTGGCTGTTCCAAATTGCCCCTAGGTGCGAGTGTGAGTGCGAATGGTTGTGTGTGTTTGTTAGCCCTGTGATGGTTCCTGTTAACGGTTTATCTGGCCTCACCCAGTGTTGTCTGAGATAGGACCCAGCCTCCCGACTGTAATAGTAGGATTAAACAGTTCAGCAAATGAGTGAGTGAGAGAGTGAGTGAGAGATTGAGTTCATTCTGTTTTCTCAGAGAAAGGAAAATTTGAAATAAAATTCATCCATTTTATTATTTATTCTACACAGAACTGAACTTAAATTAACATCACTATGAGATTTTGGCCATTTCTTAAATTCAGCCTCTTAGAAATAGCCTTCCTCTTGTCTCAGCCTTCATTTTTTTTCAATTATTGCACTTCATTTGATTGAAATAATCAGTTCTTAAGATGACAGTAAGATCCGAACATAAAAACCTTGATTGGAGGTTGTGTCTGTACAAAATTAGAAATTGGTGATCAAATTCAAGTCTAAACAAGTCACTTGAGTGCAAAAAAAAGGCCGACTGCCGATCTGTTATTCTCAGACTTGACAGGATAATAAGTCTCAGCTGGTTTTATCCTAAGGGGTGGAGAAGGTTAGAAGAACAAGGTCATAATTTTTTAAAAAAATGATGGAATCTGGTCTGAGAGTCAGGCGGTCTAAAAAGCTATATTAATTTCAACTACTTAGAAATACAGTAGAAATACTGTACTGAAATACTGAAACCGCTTACTCCTACTTGGGTCACTGGGAGGCGGTATCCTATCTTCCTGGGCACAGTACCTTTTGAATGGTTCACCAGACTACCACAGACCCAACACACACCCAACCATTCACACTCATATTCACACCTAGAGGCTATTTGGTACAGCATATTAGCCTAAAGTGCATATTTTTGAACTGTAGGAGGAAACCAAAGTACCTGGAGGAAACCCATGCAAGCACAGGGAAAACATGCAGACTCCACACAGCCACCCAAGCCCAGAACTTGAACCCAGGACCCTCTTGCTGTGACGTTGTGATCAATGATTACTGTAATAGATTAGTGGTGTTGGAGTGTGTGATGTGGCATAATTGACAGCACAGTTCATGGTGACAGCAGGGCGCCAAGGTTTGGACTTTGACTTCATCATCACAGATATACACATAGGGTGTATATATAGTGACCTGACTGCTGTAGAAACGCACACTCAGTCAAGAAGAGAAACATATACATCCACTACCTAAGAAGTAAGATATTATAAGCTTAAGTCTATGAAACAGAGATGTCAAACAATGTCGTATTTAAACTCGACTGTCTTTACTTTTCAGTATCCTTAAGACATCCATCCAGACATGAAGATCCTTGTAATTATTACTCTTGCTGTTTTTACAGGTGAGCATATTAGGTTGTTTATTGCACAGCAAAAGAGATAGCAAGATAGTAAACTGTTTTCTTTTGCTCTGTGTTTTGTTAAAAAGGCTGCCAAGCCAGTATTATTCGTCCAGACGAGCCCAAACCCAGTATAGAGATGATAAAAGATGCATTCTGGGATTATGTGTCCAAGGCAACACTAACAACAGAAGGCATCCTGCAGAAGATTAAAGAGTCTGAAATGGCGAAAGAAGTAAAGTCTGTGTCATAACACAACTCGAATAACAAAATCACACTCAATTTGTATGGTGAGAGTCTTAAGAGTCACCCAATAGTATGATATGTCCCTTTGTTTAGCACTAGGATCTCTGAGAGCGGAGATGCCATCAACCAGTATGCCGTGGCTGTTAGTGGTCATGTGACACCACTGACTCAGGAGCTGCTGACCAAGATGTCCCAGGAGGCCGAGCAGCTGAAGTCACGTTTGCAGCAGGAAATAAGCTCTGTGAAGACCCAGCTGGAGCCATATATTGAGGAACTGACATCCGAAATCCAGCTGCAGGTGGAACAGTGGAAGAAGGATGTGGCTCCCTATACAGATGCTGAACCGCCTGAGGCTGTAAGAGCTGCACTGCTCCAGAAGAACGAGGAGCTGAAATTGAATCTGGAGAAGAGTATGAGTGACTTTCAGGTCAAGCTCGGACCCCAAGCACAGGAGCTTGAGAAACATCTGCAGGACTTCCAGAAGAACATAGCTCTGTATGTACAGAACAGTGAGAAGGTGCCCCAGACATTGGATCCATACACCCAAGACCTGAAGAACCAACTTAATATGTTATGGGAGTCATTTACCAAAAATATTCAGCAGTCAGACTCAATCTGATGTTTTCATCTGTACTGTACGGTATTACAGCGGAGTAACTCTTAAAAGGTATAAAGGATTGCTGATTCTAGTGGTCTAGATTTTTTTTTTTTATACTTTATATTTGTATTTAAGGATCATGCAATAAAACTAATTATTACTAAAGACAAAAATGACTTTTTCCTGGAAAACTATTATTAATTCATTTATTTTCTATGCTCGTTAATCCTAATTAGGGTTGCGGGGAGGTTGGTGCCCATCTCAGCCGACTCTGGGAGAGGGTACACCCTGAATAGGTCACCAGGCCATCATAGAGCTACCATTCATACACAACCATCCACACTCACATTCACACCTAGGCGTGATCTGGAACAGCCAATTAGCCTACTGCGAATGTTTTTGGACTGTGGGAGACAACCGCAGTACCTGGAGGAAACCCATGCAAGCATGGGGAATTGAAACAAGGCCCTCTTGCTGCACTAACCACTACACCACTGTGCCGCCAGTATTCATAATGAAAGTATTCATTAATGGCAAACGTCTCAAGAATACAAAGTTAAGTCTTCAACAATCATATTTCACTTACATTTCACAGAGGCTTTTAGAGAATTGTGTGTGTGTGTGTGTGTGCGTGTGTGTGAGGGAGGGGATATGTTTCAAGAGAATTATCAAGAAGGTGTATCAATCTCAGGGCAGATAATGAGCAAGTGGTTCAGGGAGCATGAGGAATCATTTTTACATATGTATTGACACCCCAGTGTCCTGACCTTATACCTTAACCCTATTGAAAATGTTTGGGATGTGCAAGAGAAGATCTCCGTGACATGCGATGCTGCTCTTTACAAAGTGCTGCGCGGCCTAACACACTCGGAGGGAAATCGTTATCAGCTCACGGATTGAGCTCACTGCGATTGAGCTCACGGACACCCATGGATTGGCTGGCGATCACTGTGAATGACAGGGGGGCATATATGAGTTATATATACATGGCTGCGGCATGAACCTTGATTTGAACTAGTGATCTTCAGGTTGATAGTCACGCACCTTGTTAATGCGCCACTCGGGAGCGCTAAACATCTACTCTACATGGAACACGAAGCCAAAAGAATGTATTATTACAGTGCACTACTTCCTGGTTTACTTGAATACAAAAACTGGTTTTACCCATGCTGCATTTCTCTAAAAACTGAAGATAGCTCTACGCCAGAATGGTGCGTAATGCACCCGAGGCTATATTTGAATATCAAGAACTGCTGGAAATACCCGAGAGAGTCCTGAATGAGTTGAGAAATATAAAACAGGATAAATACAATACGACACATTTTAGGAATTTTTATATTAAATAAATTAAGTTTATTTACTTACTTCATTTGTAATCTCTGTCACACCCCCCAGCCTCTTATCTGAGCATTCGAAAAAGTTGCCTCAAGTCTCAGGATGCGGTCAGAAAATCAATCACTGATCACTAAAATGAACATATGAGCAAGCCTGTGTTTGTTTTTGACGGTTTTGACTTGTACAGGCACATTTCCCTACTCTGAGTTCAGCTCATGGACACTGTTCCTCAAACACTTCCAAGTATTTCTGTCATTCAAAGCATGAGCACTGAATTACCCCACAGCACTGTAGAATCAATAGGAAGTATCATGCCAAGAATCTTCTTTACCTTCTTTAACAAGGTTGAATATTCCAAACTGCAGCTTGGTGCATACTGTATGGAAAAACTGGGCAGCATGACGGTGTAGCGGTTCTCACGTCCACCTCACAGAAAGAAAGTCCTGGGTTTGAGTTCTGAGCTTGGCAGAGGCCATTTCTGTGGAGTTTGGCTGTGCTCCTCATGATTGTATGGGTTTCCTCTGTGCACTGCGGTTTCCTCCCACAGCCCAAAGACATGTACATTAGACTAATTGTTTTTTCTAAATTGCCCCTAGGTGTGAGAATGAATGGTTTTGTGTGTGTGTGTGTGTGTGTGTGTGTGTGTGTGTGTGTGCTGGCTATGCAACTGACTGCCAAAATCTATTGTAACAAGATTCAACGTAATCTTTGAATCAGGCCTTATGTTAACGGCATTAAACGCTAAACTCAAATCCTACATTCATTCAAAGTAAATTTCTTTGCTCGTTATTACTTTCATAATATGATGTCACTCCTGTGTCCTTTATGGGGATTTGAGGGGTGGTTACCTATGCTAATCAGAGCAACTGGCATGCGTTTTCAATTTACGAAGGTACTGGGATTCACCATTCCATGAGCACAACTACAAACAAATCTGAGGTTTAACAACACGTCACAAATCTAACGTATCTTAAAATCTTGAGAAGATATTGATGAATATGGACAATTATTCTGAAATTCAGAGTTTTTTTGCAGATTGTAGTGGTTAGGGTGCTGGGCTCATGATCGTGAGGTTGTGGGTTTGAAACCCCTGGGCAAGGTCTCAACCACAAGTGTGCCTCTGTATAAATGGGTATCAGTAAATATTCTGGGAAGGTAACCTGCGATGGACTAGCGTCCCATCCAGGAGGAGTTAAACTCCAAGTCACTTCATGCTATGGAAACCCGGAATAAGTAAAAAGCCCAACAGACCTACCCTACCTTATATCAGTTACATTATCATTTGACCTAATGTTAGGACTTAAAGGAAATAAATTAATTCCTTTTTATTACAGCACTGTGGAAGAGAAACAAATACAGACCAACACAAAGTGGTATCAACCAAGTATCATTTTTTTCACTTCACATTTATGCACCATGTTGGGTTGGTCCATCACATAAAATCCTAATAAATACATTCATGCTTGTGTTTGTAACATAACAAAATATGGAAAAGTTGAAGGGGTGTGAATACTTTTGCGAGTCACTGTATGCCAAATAAAAAGCATATGAAACATTTTTCATTAGCTTCCTTATATAAAACTCATATCTCAATAAAATTATTATCTCTTATTGTTTCAGAACTGTTGCATGAATTGATTTGTAACTGGTTATTTAAATATTTGGGATGGCATTTACAACTATCTTACCCAGTGGCTGATCATGCTGTTTCCTTTTTTTTTTTTTATTTAAAAATCCCAGGTTTACTAAAATCACTTAATGTACAATGTTCCTGCTTTGTACTTTCACATGAATAACTATTTTCCCTACATGCTTTCCTCTGCTGTAACTTCATACATATGATGGGTGTTATTTAAAAAAAGATATTTAAAAAATGTTTAAAAAATTTTATTAAAAAATAAATAATAATAAATTATTAAATAAATACTGAAGTCTTTTGATGATATATATATATATATATATTTATATTTAAATAACACATTTATGACAAAGTAAACGGATAGATGTTTATTTATTTATAAGTGGTATGTCCAAATCAAGCAATTACTTTAGTGATGTTCAGAGCCCCTGACAGATGCCTCAAATACCTTAGAGGAACAGAAAGCCTTGGTCCATAGTTCAGAATGTATTTATCTATCTTATTATGTAAATAAAAATCAGAGAGAGACAAAGTGTATAGGTTGGAAATGTACAAAGGTGAAGGTCACTTCCACCATCAATATGATTTGATTGAAACATGCTGACACACTTTATTTATAGGGATTATTATCTCAAGCATTTTCATGAGAGCACTTCAGTTTTTAATACCTGACACCCTTCCAATAAATACCTAGTTTTGGATATGCTTTAAGTTTATTATTGGCGCTCTTATTAAAATTTGGTAACGTGAAAACATGTATTTCAATATCTCATTAGTAACTTTTGACTTTTGGAACCTTGCTGTTGCAACGTGGAATGGAACATGGCAATTAAAAATGATTACCGGGACATGTAGGTACAAGAACTTTGGCCAGAGGCAGCTTTTTTAACTGCATCTAAATCTCTTATGTGGGTCATGTGACTAGATCCAAGCTATAAATTCCAGCCCATTCCAAAAACCTGCTGCAGTGATTTGATCCACAGCCAAAGAACACAGGTGGTAAAGGTCTTAGATAATCTATTTCCATTCGATTCTCTTTTCAGAGTTCATTCGTTCTGACATCTCAAACTCGTGTGTTTTCGGCAGGTGTGCTCTCTGAGGAATAATCATGAAAGTGGTTGCTGTAATTTTTGCCCTTGCAGTCATCTCAGGTAAGATTTTTTTATCATGATATATTAACTTATGAGACTAAAATGTCATCAGTGATATTCAGGTATTCGTCCTCGAAAGTACAAACAGTAGTTCTATAAAGATTAAGATTAAGTAATTTAATTTGATCACTAGTGAAAACTTTTCTCTGAATTTTTTAACTGCACTGTACCTTATATTAAATTTTTTAATGGATTTCATTCACTAGGGAAAACTATAATGGTGTAATCCTTCTACTTTGACTTTTTAGGCTGTCAGGCAAGATTCCTTTTTAAAGATGAACCAAAATCCAACTGGGAGGAGATGGTGAATAAGTTCTGGGAGTACATACAAGATGTGAGCTCAAAGGCTAAAGATATGACGAAGGACATACGGGCCTCCCAACTTGGAAGAGAGCTAGAGTGAGTAGCGGAAATTTCTGACAAACCACACCCAACACCCCCTCCTCCATCCTACACACACACATTTCATTTGGCGTAGTGGTTAGTATGTCCGCCTCACAGCAAGAAGCTCCTGGCTTCAAGTCCTGGGCTTGGCAAGGGCATTTCTGTGTGGAGTTTGCATGTTCTCTCCGTACTTGCATAGGTTTCCTCCTGGTACTATGGTTTCCTCCCAAAGTCCAAAGACATGGACATTAGGCTATTAGCTGTTCCAAATTGTCCCTAAGTGTGAGTTTGAATGGTTGTGTGTGTGTGTGTTGCCCTTGGCTGGCAATGGTTTGGTGAACTGTTCCCTCCTTTGCCCAGTACTGGCTCCCCGCGACCCTTATAAGATTAAGCGGTTCAGCAAATGAGTGAGTGAGAGTGAGTGAGGTATTTCCTACATGCCAAATTTCACCCTACATGCCTCTGACCCTTTATTATCGCCCTCTAGAACACTGATCAGTGACAGTATGGCAGAACTGCAGATGTACACTGATGATGTGGAGTCGAAGCTGTCGCCCTACGCCGAGGAAACGGTACAAAGATTAAAAAATGATGTTCAGCTGCTGTCAAACAAGCTACGTACACATATGGAGGAGGCAAAGGATCGCATTACAGATTACAGCGAGGAGCTCCAGACCATGGTGGAGCAGAACACAGTGGAGATCAAGAGCAAAATCAATACATACATCCGCAAATTAAAGAAACGCCTCAGCAAGGACACCCAGGAGATCAAAAAGTGAGTTTCAACAACACAGATAATTATTTAAGGCAATAACTATTTTACAATATTACTATCACTTTAAGACAATTAATATATTACTACTGATGCATTGTTGTTGTTGCTTTTATACTGATACATTTCTCTAGATCTTTCTAATGAGGTGTTTATTGTTGAGATCTTATGTACTGTGAAAGAGCTTAGTGTCTTAACTGTACAAAAAATAGTTTATTGCTAGTTTGTTTAGGCTTGTTAGCATTAATTCATATCCAGAACCTCATTGTTTTTCCTCTGAAATGCTCTTAAGGAAAATAGAAACATGTTTCGAGGAAGCCCAAGCTCGTGCTGCTCAGCATATGGACGACATTAACGAACGGCTGACGTCTTACTTCGATGTAGTACGCCAAAATGCCGAGGACAAGTTTAACACCTTTAAAAATATGTTGAATGACCATGTTGATCAAATGATGGATAAATGGGAGGAAATCAAAGAGCAGGCCGAGGAGCTCAAAAGGAACCTGAGCACCCCGTTCCAGAAGAAAATGAAGGAGATTAAAAGCTGGTTTGAGCAATTGTTTAGCTAAACAGTTTAAACTCCACAGCTAAAAACTAACAAGTTGGAAATGTGACTAGATGGTTGACATTATGCCTGATATGAATAACATTATTCACCTGAGGGGTTTGCAAAAAATACAAATATAAAAGTCCTCTCTTTCTTTCTTTTAATAGAAACCTTATGAATGTTTTTTTGCTTTTGGTGGTTTTATGGGTCGTTGTAACGCATTATTCGGTACTAAAGTTAAATTATAACATACTTTACAGACTTTTTTGTACAGCACTATATCGCTGGCAACAGTACTGGTTCTACAGAAAAATTTCAATGACTTCCAAAAAATTCTCAGTTCAAAACTGTTATAAAACACCAATATGCTGTAATGACAGGCTATTATACTGAATAAGAGTGAGACCATAAAATGTTGTAAACAAGCCATTGATGAGATTGTTAATCTTGCCTTTTTTGTTATAACACAAGTTTCAGGCAGATAATTATAAGTTTCATCTGTCAATATCCTCCTGAGATGCAAAAATAAATGTTGTGTGTCTTCTCATTTCTTCACACTGCTTCTTCCCTCACCACCACAACTATTGAACTTGATCAATGTCTTCAAGCAAGAAGAAGTTTGGGAAAAGAGTAATACCCAATGTCTGCCATACCAGGATCTTATAAGGACATACACACAATATTGTTGGGAAAAAATATGATGTCCATGTAAGAGCACATTGGGCTCTCAAGAGGTTATTCAATAAAATAAGAAAATGTAGCATATTATTTTTGATATTTTACCTGATATTTTTTCATTGTCAATTAATAAAAAAAAAACCTTTTGAAATAAACTTTTTCAAATCTACCCAGTAAAATGTGTCTCAGTATAAATTTACACATGTGAATCAATATTAAATAGGTAACAGTTATTCAGTGAAGGCGAGATGGAACACTGAGTAGATTATCCAGTGATATCTGAGCCTGGGGCGAAAACCTTTTTTAATATATACTACACATGAACATAAGAAGACATAAGAAAAATAAAATTTGATTTTTATTGTTTATTTTTCCATTTTTAATGTGTTATAGTGATCATGTGTGTACCATTATATCTTCATACTACAAATTTCATTCGAGGTTTGAAAAAAAGTGCTTTTCTTATAAAAAAAAGTTTTACTTTTTATCATACTTCTCATAATGAGATATCCATATATCCTGTAGAAAATAGGAGTGGGAGGCTCAGTTGGCTTTAGAGAGCATAGTTACCACAGACAGCCAGGCAGTTGCACATTGCCTTCCATCCTCAAAACTGAGATTTAGCTCTCTAACAGGCAAATGATCAGCAACAAGCCCATCAGGAAGTGGCCCCACTAAGGCTTTGTTATCATGTGATCATGTACACTCAAGGTACCTGAGTGTTGAAGCCTGGGGATTTAAATCTTAAGCCACAAACTCGTTTGTGTTTCTCTTACTGCACTAAAGTGCAGCAGATTCCACCTACCCATAACATGCTGCATGAGGACAGAAAGCAATCCACCAACACATAGTACAGTTAACCAATTTAAAAGGTATACCATCATTTACAAGAAATATTCATCATGTCATGTCATGTCATGTCATTTTCTGAACCGCTTAATCCTAATTAGGGTCGCGGGGAGGCTGGCGCCCATC
>JAOUQZ010000012.1:10550541-10563116 GCA_028564935.1 Neosilurus hyrtlii
GTAATATCATTTCTTTCTTTCTTATAGAAGAGTTGTTCCTAGCTTATAGAAGAATGTAGTTACTCGTGAAATTGTCTGCCTTTGTTTGTAATGGTTATGAATCAAACATCAGTTTGAATCAAATATCGATTCTGAATCGATTCGTCACCCCAAAAATCGGAGTCGAATTGAATCATGAGCTGTTGTTAGATTCACATCCCTAATAACCAGCACTAAGGGAAGAAGTAATCACATTTAATAAAGGGTTGATCACTTCTGGTAGTATCTGTTTAAAGAAACATGCTGATGATTTTGATAAGGATATGAATGAGATTAGTTTGTTCTCTTGAAGGGAGTTAAAGTACCTATTTGCTGATCTGATGGCAGTATATTTTTATTTACTGTTTAAGTTACTGAAATGAACTTTAAGTTTAGGGAATGGATTGGGGTTTTTTTTGCCTTATATCTTCAATTTTAACATTAAAAAAGTTCATGAAGTCACTGCTGTAAATTAATGGTCTGCAGGTTTTTTAAACAGTCTTATTCCTGGTTAATTTTTCAACAATATCAAATAAGCATCCTGGCTTAGCTTTACCTTCTATTAAATTAGAAAATCTGTATTCCCCCCCCCCAAACAGCACTAAGAGATTTCTGTAGTTAAGGAGACTCTCCTTCCATGATAACTAGAATGCCATTTATTGAGTTTGATGCCATTTTTGTTCTAATTTCTGATGGTTCTGTTTTAGTGTGCACGTATCGTCATTATAACAGGGTGCTAACTGTTTCTCTCTGGTTATTTTTATTTCAAGAGGAGCGACATTATCTAAAGTACATTTAAAAATCCAAATTTGACTGTAAGCATTTTGTTGTCTATAATGGTATATGGACTGCTAATGGTGAGAATAGTCGTGTAGTAGCAGATAATATCCCATGTGGATAACAAGCGTTTTATAATGTGTATAATTATATTTCCTCTGACTGCGGTAAAGTACCTACCGAGGGGAATGATAGAGAAAGATGAAATGGAGATTTCCCTCATCCCCAGTCACTCCAACAGACAGTATCTCTGATCATACCTTGTTAATTGAATTAATTAATCAGTGTTTATTTTAGGGACATTGTACATTATCGCTGCTTTAAAACCCCAAATGCTGTTTTTAGGGGCCATTCACAAGGATGCAATGAATCCTGCTGGAAGTTGTATCATCAACCACCTTATCAACTACATACACACATTATGCCTTAATGGCTTTTTTCTGCAGATTGCTAGGAAATTCCATCTGGAATAACACAAGAATCCAACAAAGCATTCTAATTTTCCAGTCTGCTAAAAACCTAGCATAAAAAATATGAAAGATTTTCCAGAGAATTATCTAGAAAGAATGGAATCAATGCAATAGAGTAAAGGTTCAATTCTGTAAATGAACATTTAACACCTCCTCAACAGGTAATTGAATGTCACACAAACTATATAATATCATATGCTCATTTGCCACTTTATTGGGAACACCTCTATTGCTACTCAGTCAATACTATTATCCAGTTAGCAAGTCATGTGGCAGCAGTGTAATTCATGAAAATATGCATGTATAGGTGGATATCAAACATCAGAATGGGTGAAAATGTGACCTCAGTGATTCGGGTGGAATTAAGCAAAACTAAGCTATTGGCCAACAGGACTACTGAAATTATAAAACTACTAGTTCTCCTTCATATTTACTGGTCAGGAACACTATATCTTCTCTGCCTATTGGATTTGTCAGGTCGCCAGCAGGATGACTTGCTAGCTAATTTCACTTGCTGTACAGATTTTTGACTCGCCACGGGCCAGCGGACTAGTGTGAATTTTCACCCCTGCAGACTGACACTTACATTCATAACTCAAATGACCATCTGTTACAAACATGTTGACCAGAGAAACATCTCACAGCAACAGTATCTGGCCACATCTGGGTCCAGTACTGTCAGCCACCAACAGGAGTTTAGGCTACAACAGGCACAGGCTCACTGAATCCAGACACTCGAGGATTAGGAATATTCCATGCATTGACAGGTCGCCGCTGTAACCTCCAGTTCTGTTCTTGGCTGACAGAAATGAAACTTAAAACTGTCCACAGCTTTTGTAACCCCATTTCCCGTCAGGGTGTGAAGTGATGTGTGTTTTGAGTTACAGTACAGATTTGAGTTCCTCTTGAATAAATCACGTGAGCACTGGCTGATTGGATAATTTCATGTGCAGAAATACAAGTTGTTCCTGTTTAAAGTGGCTAGATTGTGTATAGTTAAATTCAAAACAACTAATTTGTTTTTTCATATCAGGACCTGTAAAGAGACGACCCTTCAACCTGGACATCTGTAATCCAAGAGGCTTTAGAGATGAGTATTGGGCTGGAATTGGAGCAGGATCTGGTAAAAGACGCGTGTGGAGCCCCATTGATTTATGATCCTACGACAGAGTCGAGAGCAGCAGAGTTCATAAAGAGTTCTTTTGATCATGTAGATAAGTCCACAGTGAAAGAGAGGAGAGAAGGGACTAGAGCACAAGAGCCAACTGTTATTTTATCCAGTGACACCAAGACGTCTCCCTTTAAACCAAATCAACACAGGGTGGGTTACAGTGTGGTTAAAACTAGCCCTATAATAGCCTTTCAAGTAAAGCTGTATTTCCTCTTACAACTAATGATATTAACTGTACCGCCATTTTGCTGTTCTTTTTGTTCTTGTGCAGACGGTTATCCAGTACTTGAAGCCCCTTGATGAATGCTCAACACTGAATACCAAGGTGCTCTGTGAGGCCAGTTGTGGGACACCGAAGTGTTCCTCATCAGTGAGATTTCATGATGCCCCTGACGTTTGCTCCCTTGCAAAGAATAAAACTTCTGAGGAGACAGAGGTTTCGTATTTAACCAAAATACCCAGGTTGTCAGATGTTTCAATCAGGTCTCACACGCTCGAGCAGTCTACAGATCCAAACAAACACACAAGTACCTCTGTTTCTTTAATCACACCAACTACTGAGAGTGAAAAGGGTGTAACAGGTTTGAGACAGGACCTTCAACTTAGTTCTCATGAAACATCTAAAAAACGTGAACATGTTCAGTCTTGTAAAACCATAAATTCTGAGAAATGTATGGATCGACAATCTAAGAGCTGTACAGATGATGATACCACACTGGATGAGCATTTTAGCATTCCTAGGCATCATTTAAACTTTGACACTGTCTCTGCTGAGCCGAGTTCTGTATACTCATCTACCTCTGACTGTAAACAAAGCGATGTTGTACATAACCATCAAAAAGGGAATTCTGTCATACTCAACTCTGTGAAGAACTTTCAAACGCCAATGGAAATTTCAGCGAATTGGATAGAGAGTCAAAATCCTACTCTTTCATATAAAAAAGAGGAATCTAGCATCAACACACCAAATGCTAATTGCACACCAAGGGAAGCAGGTCTACTAATTGTTGCTGCTCAAGGTTCTTGTGAAGTGGTGAGAAAAAGAGAAAATGAAGGGGGAAATATGTTGGACGACACCCCTACCTGTAGCCAAAGTCGCTCATCATGTGAGCTCTCATCATCAGATAGAAACAATATCTCAACACTGAGAAGTAACACTGAAAACAAGTCAAATAATGGCCAAATAATGACTCAGAATATTATGAATGTTGGAGCAACCAGTGATGAAATTTCTAGTTATTTTAATTTCCAGGACCAATCACGGTCTTTGGGTGTTAGCACAAACCATGAGAGACGGGTAAGCATCAGTGTTATCAGTTTAGAGAACACGAGTAAAGAGAGAATGTCTGAAGTTGACTTTAAGTGTCCACAAACTTCCACTGATTTCCTTGATGAAGAAGAACCTGCCCAGGTAGAACCCTGCGAAGACTGTTCCACTCATTTCACTGAGCGTGAAGGAAAAATCGATCCTGATTGTAAATCAGCTTGTGTTAGAGTCAGTAGTTCTGTTCTAATAAAAAAAATAGTCAGCTGTGACTTTAAAAAGGGAAAGCTACTGAAAACAGCAAGGCCGTTTTCAACAATTCAGGAACCTTCGGAAAACATAACCAAAAAATATCAAGATTTACCAAAGCATCATTTTAGGAAATATTCTATAGATTTAAAAAGGATTAAAACAAACGGAGCAAAAAAACGATTAGCATCCATGCACAGTAGAATGTTACGCTGCACTGCCATCGCTATGCGTACAGGAAAGAAACCTTTACACAACAGACATGCAGAAAGAAAAGATGATCGATTTTGCAGGAAACACCGGAAAGTCGGACATCCAGCTTTAGTTCAGAATCGGTGTGTAAAATCAAGTAAAATTTCGAGACGTCTCATTGGCCAGACATTCATGGCATCTTCAAGTTCGCAGCCAAATAATGTTCAAAAGGTTTCAAAGCAAACCAACAGATTATTAGGTTCTTTGGAAGGGTCAGTAAAGCTTGACATAGATAATGAGAAGCATTGCATCACGTCTCAAAGCAATGCCAAGGATTTCCATTCAGTTACCCATGCTACAATACTGAAAACAACTGACTCACAAAGCAGTGACGCAGATGAGACTGCAAGCGGAAAACAAACACCATGGAGTAAAAGGAATGAAGAGGACGTTCCCAGCACTGATCTAAATGGAGATGCAGCTTTTGAGTTGTCTCTGGAGTCCACTATTAATAGTACAGACTTGGCTTCATGCATTTCCAGTGCATTTTATGAAAAGATGAAGGATGAAACAGAGCTGGGAGATTTACCAGTAAAGGACGTTGCTGCTAAAGATGCTGTATGCAGATCAGATGTGATTCTAGGTAAACACTCTCCAGTTGACAAAGTAGATATATTTACACAGTATTACGATGAGGACTATGTGACTTCACTAAATAAGGACATAAGCACAATAGCTGATGCTAATAAGAATACAAAACTATCAAAGAAATGTATAAAGTGTAAGTACTGCCGGAGATCCTTCCGTCATATCTCTGCATATAACGTTCATCAGCGTATTCATACAGGTGAAAAACCTTACAGGTGTGAACACTGTGGCAAGAACTTTGCTCAGCTTTTGAAGCTCAAATTCCATAGAAATACCCATGTCCGGTCTGCGTCTTGGCCGTGCCCATGCTGCAGGAAAACATTCTCCAAAAAAGGGAAGTTGATGGCTCATTTTTTGACCCACGTAAAAGACTCTAAGCGAAATAATAAGGCAGGTCAAAAAGGAAACAATCCTGATGCCCCTGTAAGCAGTAATGTGATATGCAATGTTTATAACAACCAATTTCCAAACGGACACGTGTGGAAAACTCATAACCATGACCGAGATAAGCTCACATCCTGTAAGACCTGTGGAAAAGAATTTCGGAGGTCATCACAGCTAGTAGTCCACGAGAAGACCCACTGGCCAGTTAAACCCTACGCCTGCTCCATTTGTGGCAGAAGTTTCAATCAAGTGAAGACTCTGAAAAGGCATTCGCAAACGCATACAGGGGACACGCCTTTCTCCTGTTCTCAGTGTGCTTGTGCATTCTCTGATCTTCCTTCACTGCGAAAGCATCAAATATCTAAGCGATGCAATCCGAACCCGAGCTTAAAGGAAGAGAGCTGCAGTGTTGAGGGCTTTATAGTCAGTCATGGTGTCAACGGTCAAGTAAATACACCAACGTTCTTCAAGTGTCAAGTATGCCGACAACTCTACCAAAAGTGGTGTCAGTATACTCTTCACCTTCAAACCCATACAAAGTCTCCGTCGTATCTTTGCTTCGCTTGTGGCCAGAGCTATGAACAGGATTCTGACGTCAGCGTTCATTGTCTGGTATGTTGTCATACAAGTGGAGAGGAGGTGGCTTGTGTTTCCTCACTTTCTGAAATATTGCACCGTGATCCTAGAGAATGTACACACTTGAAGGCTAGTTCACCAACTCACCAGCCTTTTGTAGACGCTTCCAGAGGCAATTCTTTGCCAAAATGTGATCAGTTTAACAAGAATTCCCAAACACTGAGTGATCTGCAGACAGAACACCTTGCCACAGAGTCCTCTCAGTTTTTAAAGGCATCACATTTTCCTGAATCTGGGCATCAGCCTACTGATGATGGGTTACCCCCATTGCCCACACCTTCTGTACTGACTTGTGCTTCCTCTTCCAAGTCTCTCGAATGTGTTGAACAATCACCGAGTCTCTGGAGGTTTAAGTGCCGCCGTTGTGGTCAGAGGTACAAGCGATACAAGAATTTGTGCCTTCACATGCAGATGCATGCCCATGATTTTAGATACGTTTGTAGACATTGTGGACATTCTTTTGAAAGGTGGCACAAATTCTGGTCGCACCAAAGGATTCATCATCGGAAAGGCTCTTGCTATACTTGTACACAGTGCAACCTCCAATTTCACGTCTTCAGCTCATATAAGATGCACCTGATGAACCATGTTGAGGAAAGACCTTACGCTTGTCCTGCTTGCCCACAAACTTTTGCTGATGAAGAAGACTTGCATGATCACGATTGCAACTTTCACCAAACAACAAGAAAATTACAGTGTGATGTTTGTGCCCGAAGTTTTAGTAATTTGACAAATTTGGTAAAACACCGTCGTCTTCACAATGGTGCTGTTTCTCACCACTGCCCTTCGTGCAATCTTTCCTTTGGAAACACCAAAGGCCTCCAGGAACATCTGAATACTTGTAATAACACTGCCAGCCTCCTTCCTTCCATCCCATCTGAGCCCTTAACATTTCTACACAAATGCAGAAAATGCAAGAGCAGCTTCTCAACCGGGGATCTACTTTATGCTCATCAGATATGTCACACCAGAGACTTAAATAATCGGATGCATTCTGCACAAAGCGTTGAATCTACCTCAGTTAACACTGGAGGCACATTGTCTTCTAATAGCAGGTCTCTGCTATCAGTTCTTGACCTCGATGCCATTCCAATCAAAAGCCTTTTTAAATACCCACACCCTGATAAGCTTTATGTTCCACCTAATCTTTCAAAAATGTCAAAAAGTATTCCAATTGTTAATCCAGATTTAGGTGACGAGGATCTCCCACAGGAATCCACTATTGACCCAGTTTCTCCTAACAGTACAGCTGGACCTTCTGGACAAAAAAAGGCCAAGAGTTCCCAAAAATATTCTCAAGTTGCAATGATGTACCAACCTCAGGTTTCGGAAAGCCAAGAATCTGTTAAATGCCAAAATACCAAAGAGACTCCAGCACTTCATTCGGACACCGTAACTGATAACCTCCAGGATGGAGCTAGCGGCAATGGTCCGATGCAGGCTGAGTTTTTTGAAACGATTGTATTCTTAGAAGGACCAACAACCAGTGTGAACACTACTGAAAACCAGGCACAGGATGAGGTCTTTGAATGTGCAGACTGCTCTGAAAAGTTAAGCAGTCTTATTGGATTGTATGAACATTATTTTCTACATGCATTAGGGAATACACGCTTTTAGTTTTCTCTGAACAAGGACTGATCTTTGTAAAGAACTGGAACAAGCAGCCTGGACAAATTTGCAAAACATGGGTTTCTTTTTTAATTGTTCAAGTATTATGGGTAAAAACATAGGCATGCTATCAGGATGTTACACCGGAGCTCCACACACTAATATAGTCATGTCTCATTGCAAAAAGACTTTTATTTTGCTGTTAGTTTCTGATACAACAAAGTGTTTCCTCTTGCTGCTCCTGTGCCTTATTTTTACAATTGTTGTCTTCAATCGTCCAAATTTGTCTTTTCATGATGCAGTAACTTTTGTAGTTGCCATTTCTAGCAATCTAAGACATGAAGTGATGTTTGTTTACAGTTATGCTCTACAAGAGTGGTCACCAACCCTGTTCCTAGAGATCTACCTCGCTGAAGGCTTTGTCTGCAGCACTAATCAAGTCCATCTGATCATTGACTTAAGTTCTTGGTCAGCTAAAAGAGGTGTTTGAGAGAAAATCTGGCAGGAGGGTGGAGCTTCAGGAATTTAGAGTTAGTGACCACTGCTCAAGTGATATGTAAATCTGCATCTTCTCAGAAAAAAAAAAGACCTGATATTTCTTTTAAATGCATTATATTGTTGAATACTGTATCAGTAAAAAAGGGACCATGTCTGTTTAAAGATAAAGGAATAGAAGCTCATGGGTTCACATGTTGAATACATTGTCTTAGCATTTTGTTGAAGATTCTTTATTCTTCCATTGAGCCGTTAAAAAAATCTGTAATAAAACTACTTAAAATAAAAGCACTGTTTGGCTGCGGTAAACCAACAGGAAAAAAAACTAGCAGACGTTAGCAGTGTGCATTATTTAAAGATGACTGGAAATGCATTTTGAGTTGCATGAAGAACTAGTCTTTGGATAAATAATAGTTTTTTTAAACAAATATGTTAAAGTGAAGAAGCAAAAAGAAACAATGGGGAACATGTGCAGTATTCTTAAACAAACTTGTTTTAATGAAAACAAAAGAAATAGCTATGGACATGGAGAGCAAGCAACCACGAGAGAAACCGATAGTGTGTAAGCTTTGTGAAACTGAGGTACTGACTTTGCCAATGAATATCTTAGCAAATTAGTACACATCCAATTCTTCAAATTGTGACATTACCCATCATTCATACATACATGACTACAGAATCTTGCGTATATATACTGTATATGCATCGGTCTCACACCCTGTTTTGGTTGTGAGGATTTTTTTTTTCCCATTTTATTATTTTTATTTTTCAATCAAACAACTTGTCTCTCTGGTTACGATATTTTCTACAGCGATCATTTCTTCTTCTCCTCATCCTTTTTGCCATCTGGCTTATTTCCGCTCTGAGAAGCTAAGGAGCCCATGGCATTACGGATGGCTTCGTTGTTGGGGTCCACTCCAGGCAAATTTTCTAGTACACTTTGGAGGAATTCTGGGTCCTGCATTACATCATAGTCATCCTCCTCCTGTTGGTGAAGAGAAAACATTTGAAAAATAAATATAAAACAGACTAAGCCACACCAGAAGTGGAGAAAGGGAATGTGCAGCTCACTCCCCCACTACTACACATTTTTCCTGCTGGTTCGGGAATCAAACCAGCGACCTTTTGGTCCCAAAGCCACTAGTCTAATCATTAGGCTACAGCTGCCCCCTTATAAGTTTACTTACACTAAAGGCTACAGTGAGTAGAGAAAAGAACCACCCACATTATCCATAACATCTTTTGGCAATGCCTTGCCACCCATAGTTGATTGCTTGCTTTAAAATACAAATCAAGGAACCGGAATGCTATGGATAGCTGGTTTTATTCTCAACAAAACTTAATGATTACTGTTGATCACAGGAGGAAGCTGATTAGCTTGTTGTGCAGTAGAAGGTGATTAGTTACATTTGTTTGAGCTTGCAGATTTTTTTTGCTTACTGAATAATTAATATATCTTGCACCTGGCTGTTATAAGCTACAGTGCGTAAATTCAGCTGGTGTTTGTATGTGTTAGGGTGCAAAACAACAAAATATGAATATTTTAAAGTGGGGTGATTCTTTTCATTTACCCACTGAACATACACAGTATTCAAGGTAGTTTTATGTAGCGTTACATATACAGAGTACGGTTCAAGCTGTTGTAGACATCATGTATCATATTACACTGATTGTGCCTCCCTCCCCACACACAGCCTTTTAAAGACTGCAGAACAGACACACTGCTAGCTTGTGTAAAATAGGTTATGGGTGGCTCTACCTTTGCTGACTCGGCTGTGTCCATTGGAGCTCCAGTGTCCATTGATTCACCAAATTCTGCAAAGAAAACGCATACATTTAAATTCATTGCACAGGAGATAGATCACAGAATATCTAGAATCCCTGTAAATTAATGTTAGTATTAATGACGTACTGACGTAGTTTAATCAGTTGTTCTGGATGTGACACATGGCCCCACCGAGTTCCTTTTCAGCTACATTAAACAAATGGCTGCTGATATCTGCAATATTATTCATCTATTGTTTTATGTACTGGACAGCCAAACAACCCTTAACACTAGACTGTAACTTTTATTTTAATGAAGTAGCCTACAATTTATTTATTTTTTTAAATACTATGGCTTGAATATTATTTCAGGACATGGCCATTTCTACCACTTCAAGTGCATCAAGTCAATCTCTGAAGGTGAAAAGCAGCATTCATTACACTAAGAGGTGTATATACGGAGCACAGCATTACTTCAATTACTGTCTATTTATTGGCCATTTCTGTAATGTAAGTGGGGTAGAGAGATCTGGTACAGTTTGATTGTAAATTTCATTTTAAACACTACTTGGTTCACAGGATGTGCAAACTGTAACCTCATACTGTATTGCTCTCTGAATTTGACATTTGATTGTGAGCCTTGAAGCAAGTCATGCAGCAATACCATATAAAAGTAAGGCCAAACATAGAAATATAGCCTGGACAAGCTTTTTTTCTTGTGAGGTCATAGGTCAAGGTCACAGTGACCTAATGCTGATACGCAACACTTCTCTTTGCCAATATTGGTACATGTGAGGGTACGCATATAGGCAATATAGCCCAAACAAGATTTTTCTTTTAGTTGGGTCAAAGGTCAAGGTCAGAGTGACCGTATGCTGGTATGCCACACTCCCCCTTCCCAAGACATACAGGCATACCTTGTTTGGTATATGTCACGCTAAACATTTAGGAAATATGGCCCAAACAAACTTCAAGTGGGGTCAAGGTCACAGTGACCTAATGTTGGTACCTGACACTCCCACTTCCCAAGAATTACAAATACAAGCATTTTATCTATGAATCCACAGTATATACGAACCTCCTCCAGCCAGAGACATCTGCATGGCATAGGCAATCTGTTCCTCCTCAGTCATGCTGCTGAAGTCCGGCAGTGATGTCACGCCAGTCTCAGGCTGAGACACAGACATCTTCAGGAGAGCTTCCTCCGATTCTGAGGACACAGACACGTGATAGTGTAACGTCTTCACTGGGTGAGATTTCAACTAACAGTTACCAAAGTGGATGTGGACACAGGTATTGCTTTTTAGTACAAGATTAAATTTATGTTCCAGACCATGACAACCAGATAGGAATTTACTTAATACACCAGACATGACACAGACCTGTGCACCCGGATATCATGCCAATCAGTATTCTTAAGAAAAACTCTTAGTATTTTTCAAATGACCTTTGTTTTCATCTTTCCACATAATTTGTGATAACCTCCATGAATATAGATCTACAAAATCCAAAATAATGTTAATAAACATATGATGACCAGATATTTATAAACCCGCTGACTTTTTAAATCTTCAGTTAGTTATGTGATATGAACCAAATTGCACATTACGCAACAAGTAATTTCATATCCTGATAACATTGGTTACATAACATCACTGTATAGCACATCTGTAAACCCAAAGAATACATTAATAAACAAATCAAAAAATAAACATACATATAAACTCAGTTAAGAAAGTGGGCAATTTTATTTAAGTCCAAATCAGCACCTGTGTTTATTTTATCATAAAAGTGGTGTACTTTAATACCCATACAAATTATTATATTAAGTATACAAAACGACAGATATAAATGTAAATAAAAATGATGCTTCAAATACACCTGATAAACGTTCTAAAACTTGATCATGAGCCAGATGTAGTTAAAAATAAAATCTAGAAATAAATTACAAAAAGACTTAAAAAATAAAACATTAACCTAATTATACATACAAATTTTGATAAGGTTGCTGATAATAGAGGTAAAATCGTTAGCATGTCAGCTAGTTGTCAAAATAAAACTAATGAGTTCTTTTATTTCACACCTGAACAATTATGGTTATATTAAATTATATTTTGAATATCTTACAAAGTGTTTACATGGAACAAACAAAATCGGATTTTTGGCAACTTCATGTATTATTTGAAATATGGGGAAATATGGGGTGCACAGGTGTGGATGTTGGTATTGTGAAAAACTCAAACACAATAAGCTATCAAATGAAACAAACATCACCAAAGCTAGACTTGAGGCATCCTCACCATCGGCGGTAGGAGTGGTAATCCCTGCTTCCGCAGCTGATTGTGCAGCCGCTCTCCGAGCTTCTTCCTCCTGTCGCTGCCTCTGCTCCTCCATGGACACACGCAGAGCCTGTGGGAGAGAAGAGAGAGAGAGAGAGAGAGGATATATAAAAGCAGTTTAAATCTTTCAGTAGTTTAAACATTGTGTTCATGTGGTTTGGATTTGACCCATCCAAAACTGAGCACTCTCTCACACACACACACAAACAGTGAGCACACACCCTCAGAGCAGTGGGCTGCCGCACACTGCAACTCCTGGAGAGCAGTTAGGGGTTAGGTGTCTTACTCAAGGGAACTTCAGCAGCTCACTCCCCCCACCACCACACATTTTTCCTGCTAGTTAGGGACTCAAATCAGCGTCCTTTCACGGATCAGCTGATGCTAATATTTGCAATTTAATTAAAAAAAAAAAATCTCCCCACTTTTCTCCCTAATTTAGTCGTATCCAATTCCCACCCATCAACTTTTGCCTTCTCTATTACACGACCACCACCGACCAGGGAGGGGCGCAAGCAAGCACACGCCCCCTCCGTGACATGCGATGCTACCGCCCGCCTCTT
>JAOUQZ010000012.1:10584247-10598990 GCA_028564935.1 Neosilurus hyrtlii
GCTCTCTAGCACACCCCCTAAGGACTTCAAAAAGGGTGGGTATTCTGAACTGCTATTTGGTGCATAAGCACAAACAAGAGCGACTGTAAATCCTAAATGGTTTATGCAGCTAACGTTTTGCTGACACGGCTTTCCTGTCGTCAGTTGGTTTAGTAACAAAAATAAATGTTTTCTGCGATTTCTGTGCTTGTTGTTTGTGCAGCACAGCACTGGCCTATAATGTGTTATGATGCACGGGGTTAATGACATAGACCAGCCAATCCAACGAATTTGCATCACTATCAGGCTGGAACAGCCAATCAGAAAGGCCCTGTCCCTGAGCATGCCTTGAGTCGAAACACTTGTACACACTTTAAAATCGGGCATGGACTGATGTTACCGGAAGGAAACGCTGTTGTTATACGCAATTGTTTGAAATAGCTAATAACACTAATTTACCAATCAGTAAACTTAAATGAAATATTCACACTATTTATTGTTATTTGGTTAAATTCTTTATATCAATGTTTCCTAAAGTGTAGGAGAGAATATAATTGTCACTTGTCACCCCTGATGTGTGCTATAAGCACTACAGTATAGATGTAAACAAACCACATACCCCATCATGAACTAAAGCCTTCCATGAGTGCTCCAATTTTTTCACGAATCTAAAGACATTGAAACACAAAGATTTGTACAGGTTACACTACAAGATACTTGATGACATAACAGCATGGAGAATGTAACATTTGGTGACGCCTGGTACCTGTAGGACTGGAGGATGTCAATGATGCCTATAAAAATTAGTAACCGCTCCCCTTTTGGGTTTTGTGCTGGCATTCCTCCCGTACTGTAATGTCAGAAACACAAAGTGTACAATCACAATCTTAGGAAATATGCCAGACTTGATGCTATAATGCTGCCAATCTGCATGTAGACTACAGGCATTTCTATGTCAAAATGAGCACTAAACTACCGTATACATATGTTAACAGCATTAAATATATAAATATTTACAACTCATTAGGTTTTGTAATTGTGCCCATTCCAAGAGCAGACATTTTACATTAAATACCAGAGAAACGTCCGCCCAGTAGTGTGGTTAATGTGGGTAATACGCCCTATAAGAGTACTGGGTTTAATTATCCATGTGCTAGTCATAAAATGTGTTCTATAGTGCATGGGCATGACTAAATTAGCAAAAAGTGCTCTCATTTTAAGGATTTACGAGATGGCTGGGGTTTGGCCATTAAAGATTACTCAAGGTCAAAGGTAAAATTCTCGTTCAGAGTTCTAAATTTGGCTTCCTATTACTGTTCCATAGTAATGGAATGTCTGTCCACATTTGCTTTAATGTTATAAACGATCCATGCCCAAAACCCTGTGACCTTGCTGACTGTCACCTTAGGCCTGGACATTCCAAAATGGAATCATCTCGGGAACTCCGGTAGGGTACAGTCCCCATCAAGTTTGGTGAAAATCCGTGCATGGCTATGGTCAGGAATTTGTACGCAAACAAACCGACAGACGAACGGACACACTGAAAACACCATGGAAAAGTTGACTTACCTCTCACTGCACTGTTCTGCACCCCTGCCCTTGACCTCACCCTGGATCGCCTCCATGGTCGTGCAGTAGAGAGCCTTCTGGCACTGATTCTTCTTCTGATCTGGCACTGGCGTAGATGCCTCGTCTCTAACCCGGTCCATATTGTGAACCCCCACCAGTAGACTATAGTCCATGATCTTAAAACTCTGCAGCAACTATTATACAGAAACAGCATGCAAAAAAAATTAACTCCTAAAGCAGTGGAAGAGATGTGTGTAGCATCACAAAGAATGACTGATTTACTTACATTATACGTTAAATCAATATATAACGGTCTATTTGTGTACAGTTAAATCTATACTTGAACAGAGAAATATGCATTTGGTCTTCAAGTGTTGCTGAGCTCTTCTGTGCATTCCTTCTTTTTAATAATGCCCCAAAGTGTTCATCTGGTTTCTTCTAAAGTTTCTCTCTTTACTGTTCTTTAAAAGCCTAATGATGACCTTTTTGACTTACACCCCTTTGGACCACATAATGAGAGTTCCCTGAACAGCTACTAAATGCTAATTCAGCTACTAGAATTAACAAGACAAGTCACCTCCTTAATCAGTCATAAAATAATGTGAAAACAAGCTACACTATGCAATGAAACAGATTGATCAGGCAACTGTCCTACTACATTTGAGCCCTTAAATTTAAGTCAACATTTCCAGGAGAACTGGGGCTGGTTCTGTGAGTCACTCTGTAGACACTGTACTTATAAAACTGCACAAACTCGACCTGATGCTATTCTATTTTTAAACAAAAAGTCATCACATCTAATACTAGATTAGTTGCATTTATTACGTTTATTGTGCTCTTTAGAATTTTTTATGTAGAGATCTTTAATTTAGTGTCATTATTTATATGTAAATATAAGGCATCTTTGATCTACACCATTCTTTTGTGTACAGTATCTACCGAGTATCTTACAGAACCAGCCCCAGTTCTCCTGGAAATGTTGACTCTCACACTTGATTCTTTATTTGCATGTAAATCACAACAGCCTTCATTATATTTTTTCTGAAAAGTGGTGTCTTAAACATAATACACTGCTTTCTTTACTGACAAACTGTACTAACATTTTTTATGTAACATTTCATTTTGTGCTGGAAAACTAATGTTTGGAAATCTAAAGTGTTTAATTTTTACTAACTTACTAATATATAAATTATAAAATAAAAATCTATAACAAAGTTTATACAAAAAAAAAAATAGGGTGCCTAAAACTTTTGCTCAGTACTGTAGATGAACCAGTAAATTGAAAGCCTTGCCTTTCAGTTCAGGTCCTTCTTCACCATAACAGAGCGGTACAGTGACGTCATTACTGCTGATGAAACACTGGTTCATCTGCTCATCACCCCTTCCAATCTTACATCACTTGTAAAAAAGTTTCCAAAACAACTGAACTTCTCGGCTTGAGGCAAAGACTCGTCCCGGACTCGGAGGGGGCAATCCATTTTTTTCCAGTTGAGAAACAAGTCCTCAGATTTGGAGGATGTGCTTTTCATTGTGGCCGCCTCACACTATCACTCCAGTGCATGCTGAAGCTTACGTTCTAAACAAGTCAACAGAACCACATCATCTGCAAAAAGAAGAGACGCAATCCTGAGGTTCCCAAAACGGGCACCCTCCTCTCCCCGACTACGCCTCAAGACGCGGTCCATAAGCACCACACACAGGATCGGTGACAAGGCACAGCCCTGGAAGAGTCAAACACGCAATGGAAACGAGTTGGACTTTGTGCCAAAGATGCAGACACAACTCTCGCTTTGGTTATAGAGGGATTGGATAGCTTGCAACAGCAGCCCTGGTGCACTGTACTCCCTCAGCATCCCCCCTCAGAGGACAAAGTCATAGGCATTCTCAAAGTCCTCAATCTCCCATGACCCACCCCAGTAACTCTGCAAGGGTAAAGAGCTGGCACCCTGTTCCTTGAACCTGGATAAAATTTACAGAGTAAATTCCCCGGGGAGGCTGAGCAGTGTCCCCCGATAGTTGTATCACGCTGTAGTCCCTTTTTAATTTAATTTATTTATTTATTCATTCATTCACTCAATTTCTAAACTGCTTTATCCTAATTAGGGTCGCAGTGAAGGCAGGGTATACCCTGAACAGCTCGCCAGAACTATTGCAGGGCCAACACACACACAACCATTCACACTCACACCAAGGGGTGATCTGGAACAGCCAATATGTTTTTGAACTGTGGGAAGAAACTGAAGTTTCTGGAGGAAGCCCATGCAAACATGGAAGAACATGCAAACTCCACACAGAAACACCCGAGTCCAGGAATCAAACCCAGGCCTTTTTGCTGTGAGGCGAACGTGCTAACCACTGTGCCACCTTTACTTATTTTAATGGGGACCATCACCAAGTCCCGGACCTCCATGCTACATCGAGAGTCACCCAAGACAACCCCACAATATCCAGAGCGTTCAGTGTCTCATGGCGAAACTTGTCCACCCCTGGTTACCAGATGCAGAGGAGCATTTTAATACCACAGGGTATTAAACCTCTGCCAGGGTAATTGCCTTGTCGTCCCCTTAGACTCAAAGTGCTTCTTGCACCGCTTGACTATCCCCAGTCCAGGTTATCAGGTCTCCACCCAGACCAAGCACAGCCTGGAATGGGCCCTTCTTCAGCTTGACCATTTCCTTCATCCCTGGTGTCCACCAGCGGGTTCTTAGGTTGTCATTGCAACAGGCATCAACAAATCTCTGGCCACAGCTCCTGGAAGCTGCATCCACAAAGGAGGCCCTGAACATGGACCATTCAGATTCAATGCCCCCAACTGTCATCAAGACGTGAGAGAAGCTCTCTCGGAGGTGTGAGTTAAAGCTCTCACAGAAAGAGGTCTTCGCAGAAGTTCCTAGTTTACCCTTACTACACGTTTGGGTTTACCAGTTGTGCTGGAAGACCACCTTGTGCTCGATCATGGAGGCTGTTATGGACAGTCCATAACTAGCACATAGGTACAATAGCAAAACACTGCACAGATTTAGATCGGGGAGGCTGTTCCTCCCAATCACTTCCATCTAGGCCACTCTGTCATTGCCCACTTGGGCATTTAAGTCTACAAGGAGAACAATGGGTCCCTAGGTGGCACCCCTTCCAGGACACCACCTAGAGACTCCAAGAAGACCAGGTAATTTGAACATTCACCTAAAAATAAGACAGATCTCCATGTGCAGCTGTCATTCACTATGGGTTCTTCCACTCTGGAATGTACTTTATGTATTTTCCCCTTGAAAAAAAATTTCTGCGTGTAGTCGTAAAGCCCAAGATACTCTATGCAGGAATACTGAGCTTCTCTTCAATGATAATGTGGATGGAATAATTAAACTCATGTTCATTATTTACCTATGCAAATTTTTTGGGGGGCCTCTGTCAGTAAACAGTACCTAAGCTCTGATTGGTTATTGCTTGAATCACACCATCTGAAAGTTCAGCTCAGTTTAACTCCGTACCCACACACTTCGTAAAAATTTTAAAAAACGTAATCTCTTCATCTTCATCTTCTTCCGCTGGTTCCGGGATCGGGTCGCGGGGGCAGCAGCCTAAGCAGTGACTCCCAGACGTCCCTCTCCTCAGCCACTTCCTCCAGCTCTTTCGGGGGGATACCAAACGTAATCTCACATAGATTATTTTGCTGGCTTGTACTGATTTTACATGGATGCTGGATGCGTGTTGCTTATTTTTTCCCATGTGTATGTCCCTTCAGCCTGTATCCTTCCTGGTGAGTACTAGTTGTACAGTATGACCGGGAAAAAGCTGGTCAATGGACGTAAACTGACATGTGACTAAATTAGGGGTGTGGAAACATAACAATGGCTTTTAACCCCATGTTCTTTTTTTCTCACCAGACAGTCTCGCTGGATGGTCTTGCAGAGTGCGTTGTAGTGTTCTGGCTCCAGTAATAAGCCGTCTGGCAGGTCCTGTACGAAGTCTAAGTCTTTATAAGTAGGAAGGCTCTTCATTCTTTCCTTAGGTGAGGCACGGCGCTTGTATGTGGAGCCCTTCAGGTCGTATTTGAGGTGCATGGGTATTGCTTGTGGCAGCAGGTTGTTCATGACCACAAGGCGGATATTCTTCCCTCCAGCCTGAATGCAGTAGAGCCCATAGAACTTTGGCAGCAGTGTACGCTTGTTCTGGTTCAGGTTCTGTGCAAACAAAAGAGAGATAATATGTAGCAATATACACTACATGGAAGGGGTGTGATCAGATTGGTCTGCTATCCCAGGATTAAAAACAACAATAAAAGGACGGACAGGTGTAGGTGTCATCGTTATCACACTTTGAAAAAAATATCTCGTTTTAGTTTTTCTTGTGTTTCCTATAATATATACTAAAGGACCCTTACAAAGCATGGTTTACTTTTGTTTCCAGGGAGCATTTACTGAACTCTGAATGAACAGGCTAAACAGACACCATCAACTACAGAGCATTTAACTCAGCTCGAATCATGGATGAATATAATATAAACTTTAGGCACTGCCTAAAAGTGGCGATCCAGAAAAAAACCCCACTTCTCCTGATAAAAGGTTTTAATGCGAATTCGTTTTGATGACTCCATCGATGATGTATTATCATGTAACCATCACATTATAAACGTTCCCTACGTTACGCTAACCCTAACTGTACGCTATTGAGATAAGATTTCTTTAATGGAGATGCAATATCACTACAGGGTTCCCATGAGTAGACGTACAGACAGACAAAATGTTTGTGACACAAAAAAAAAAAAATCCGATCGATGCTAAACCAATTTCTGTACACCACGCAAATCTCTCCTATAAATATATATATAAAAATAAAAAAATCATGTTTAGCTTGCTTTTCTTTGTGCAGTATATACTTTAAAGTGACTTAACGAGACACTGTTACACAGCTCTTGCTCCTTCACACACCTGAAGCTCATCTGCATAAGTCATGTATAACAATGTGCAAAATAAACCATTAAAATCTTTTACTTAGTGTTTTACTTAGGATAGCCACCTAAAGTTTGCTGAATAGATGTTAATAATGATAACAATTATAAAAAAAATTTCCTAAGTTTCACAGAAAATACGCACCAATGAAGGAAATAGCAATAAATAAATAAATAAATACATTCTCACCATAAAGTACCCAGGCAGTAATTTCTGCAGGAACTCGGCCTCCTTGTGTTGCACAGTTTTAATAATGAATTCATCGTCACTGGAGACATAAAACAGAGAGCCACTTGCCCCAGGGTTTGACAGCTCTATCAGTGGATCGTTACACAGGGAATACTGTAGAACACATAACCACATTTACAAATAAACCAATCAGAATTGTACAGAGTGATACCCTGAACCCTAAACTCCTCACAGAACCAGTATACGACACAAAGAGCACTGTGGCAGTAATACTTAATACTAATTTCCTATTTTAAATTAATCTTTCAATTACATCATTTACATAAATCCTACTGAGTATCTGGATGTTTGAGAATTCAGATTGGAGTTTATGTGGTGCTGATTAGAAATCTGGGACTGAATATAAACAAAATAGTAGGCAGGTCAAGAAGGACAATGGTTCAATAACAACAAGGTATTGTTTATGTATCATTCATTCATTCATTTTCTGAACCGCTTAATCCTATTAGGGTCACGGGGAGGCTGGCGCCCATCTCGACCGACTCTGGGCGAGGGCGAAGTACACCTTGGACAGCTCGCCAGGCCATTGCAGTGTTTACATATCAGTGACGGGACCATACAACTGTACTGCAATGTCGAGCAAGACACTTTAGAACATCGGCTCTAGAATTAATTGCACCATTAGTAACATTTATTCTTATTATGAAAAGAGGCTTTGTGGTTAAAAGGAATTTAATATCTCACAGAAATTAGTTATGAAGGAAATCTAACATTTAAATGTCAGAAGAAATGGTACTCTAAGAATATTTTTTAAAAGCATATTTAAATAATGCTAACATATTTCAGTTTGAATCTAAATAACCACACAGAACATATTTTTCCTAAGGGTGTCAATATTTCTGGAGTTAACTCCAGCTAGGCTACCCAACAGTCAACAGGATTTGAGTAGACTGAGCCTCGATTAAGCCAACAAATCAAAAACATTATTAGGATTTTGTTATTATGTTTTTATCAGGACGTTCAGGAATACTTTCAGCACCAACATTTATATTTGTTTATATAGATATGAATTTACATCAGTGAGCAACATACACTGAAGGACTATTTTTTTTTAATTTGTTGTAGTGATGCAAGATGTGAAATAAATGGAAGACATTACGAGGTAGTCATCAGAGCGAATCCCAAACATCTCTCTGAAGTAGCGGAAGGCAATTGGAGCATAGGTTTTAAACCTGAAGTCGCCATGGTGGTGGCCAGGGGTTATATTACTGCCCTCGCTTATTGTGGTGGGGAAACAGAAACACACAAACAGAGAGAGAGAAAACAAGGAACTGTCAGAGACCAAATTCAGGAAATGCAATGCAATGCAACCAAACCCATACACACCGCAGCAACGTGATTTCCACGTCAAACATGTTTATCACCATCGATGTCACTTCATAAACACGTCCCATAAAAGAACACACCTGGGAAAGAAAATGCTCTCGACTACTTCAAAGTCCTGCATGAGGACATCTCTCTCCGGCTTCTGGCTCAAGCTGCCCACTGTGTGCGCGATACCCAGCTGGATGGCCCCTTTCAGGGCAGATGAGGTCGTCTAACAAGAGAAGATGAAAACACACTAGTGAGATGATCCAAACAATGTATCACACACGGTTCATTGACATTAATAACAGTAAGAGGTGTGATACAATATCATAAAAGCACATAAAAGTCCCTGCATTTTGTTACACAATCCTCACACAGCTTTCTGAAAGGCCGAGGAGATAAATAAAGCAAACTTTCAGCCTAAGTCATGTCATGTCATTTTCTGAACCGCTTAATCCTAATTAGGGTCGCGGGGAGGCTGGCGCCCATATCAGCCAACTCTGGGTGTGGGCAGAGTACACCCCGGACAGCTCGCCAGGCCATCGCCGGGCAACTTTCAGCCTAAGTGACTTTTCAAAGTGTTATACAGTATATCTGGTCAAAGTTAGCAGGTGTTGAGAAAACAGTCCAATTTCCAAATTTATGTAATAGTGAATAAAACCTGCTACTTCAAACAGTTAACTCTTAACATAACAGTTAAAATTATGTCACTTGGATCAGTTACCCAACAGCACCTGAACCACTGTGTATAGTTATACAGCAGATCACTTTGCATTCTTGCCTTTTTGTAGGTAGTCTCCCCAGTGGGGTCAATCCCACGATGACCGATGGTTCTCTTATTGCTCTGTGAACTCAAAGAGGTCTGGCCCTAGAAATCATAGTGATCAGTTAGAAAAATATCTCTTACCATTCACACAATATACTTTAAACACTAAACAATGGGGTTGTGATGTATTTCTTATATGTATATAAGGTATTTCATTTTTTAAGATTCCTCCTCTCCAATATAGTCATAGCCAATTCCCAGTCAAGTACCGCCTCCCAATCCCATACAACCACCACCAAGCAGGGAGGGGTGAAACAAAGCATGCGCTGCCCCACATCTTAACGAACTGCTGCGCATGCACATTCAGGGGCAGCCCATCACACATGAAGTGAAAGCGTTATTCACCCCTTTCATAAGAATGAGCTCAGAGACACCCATGATTGGCTGCTGATCTCTGTGAGTGACAAGGAGGTCAGCATGTGCCATCCCTGCCCCCGTGACAGCTCTCAGATGGCTGTGACTGCAACCTGAATTCAAACCTGTGATCACCTTGTCAAAGTGGGACTCGGAAGCCATGATACAGAAATAAAAGGGATTCTTACTTCAATAGACGCCATCCTAAGAGTTCCAGCAGCTCCTGTAAGGTCAAAGAGAAAACCACATTTCATCAGTGCGGTGTATAGTAGACATGTACAATTGCTACTTCATGAAATTAGCTCAACATGCAGCAGCAGGACAATGCACAGAACCATGCACATACAGGTCTTCGAGTAAAGTTGTTCACGTTAAATACAACAATGAGGAGAAAAAGTATAAGGGTTTGGGGGGGGGGGGGGGGACAGGGCACAGCGATTGGGGAAAAACTGTCTCAGTTACTGACTCACAATACAAATCTTATCGCCACCTAGGCATCATAACATCATACCAGATGATTCCTGGTGATACCTATGCCTAAAAGGGAGTGGCGGAAAAAATTGTTGATGACAATGGTCAAAGGAGAATGGGCAGAGTGGTTTGAGACCAGTTATAGAATGGTTTACTGTCCTCAAATAATCATTCTTTACACCCATGATGAGCAGAAAAACATATTAGAATGTACAAAACATCAAATCCTTAGACGATGGGCTACTACAGCAGTACAAAACATCAAGTTCCACAAGAGTCAGAACTTGTAGTCTTAAGTAAGATTTTTAAATTTCACTGAGACGCGGCAAAATCTTTCATTTCTTCTTTTGTAATATAAGGCTTCGCTGTCAGTCCATTTGTAATGCTAAGAGCTAATCCGAGAGCTGTTATTTACACTGCTTTTTGGTAATTTAAACATGGCGTATAAGAACTAAAACTGTTCTCTGTACCTGCAGATCAAGCAAAAAAAAAAAAAATTACTTCCTTTAACAGTTCTAAAAACTATGCAAAGGTGCAAGAGCACCTATTGTTCTAGAGCTGGGCTATATATATATATATATCTTTTATTTCTATATCTATATTTCTATTTTGCTTTCTCCATCACACGACCCTCCGTGACATGTGATGCTACCGGATGGCTGTGGCATCAACACGGATTTGAACTTGCGATCTCTGGGTTGATAGTCGCGCACCTTGTCGATGCGCCACTTGGGAGCCCTGGGCAATATATTAAGATATCATGTTATATGACCAGTCATATCGTCAGCCCACTGAATATTGCAGAAAGATTTAACAGAATCAGGGGTGTGTGTGAGTGTGTGTGCTCTGTTAACCCAAAACTGGAGGAAATATCAGAAAAATAAAAGAGAACATACAGAAAACTAGGTTAAAACACCAGGAACCAAAATAACGCAAACATGGGTAGAGTTAACACAAAAAGCAATAATATAGTCCAAAACTGTGGCTGTAACAAATATCCAGTGTTAGAAGCGATGCACATTTACTACAGGTGTACGACGAGCCCAAACTGACCTCAAGAGGGAGTGAGTGGTGCCGTGTCGTCCGTCCGTCCCCCCACCCCCCTTTCCCTGGTGTCTGTACATGTACAGTGTGCATGTGCTGTCAGGTTCCGTTGTACCATGATAACATATGTAGGTGTCATGATAATTTTTTTTATAAAATGCCAGAAAATATTGCAATAATATTTTTAAGTCATTTCACCCAGGTCTCATTCAGACTCACACAATCAAAAGAACAAATGATCACACACACACAGCATGCACATCATTTTTAGCCTTCAAACTGAACATACACTATAGGGACAAAAGTTTAAGGACACTTGACCATTAGCTTCTTCCCAAAGTGCGCGCCACAAAGTTAAAGTAACACGACTGTGTAGAATGTTTTCATCTGCTGTTGGGTTACACTTCACCTTCACTAGAACTAAGAGGCTCAAAGCTGTTCTAGCAAGACCGTCGCCCCTGCACACACAGTGAGCTCCATGAAGACATGCCTTACCAACTTAAGATTGGAATGGGAGAAAGTGAGTCGCTTGCACAGAGCACTGACCTTAACCCGTCTGAACATGTTTGTGATGAACTACAACTGTCCCTAAACACTACACTGTGAACTACAAATGTCCCCGCCTGACATCACTGCCTGACCTTAACCGTGCTCTTGTGGATGAAGGATCACCAATCCCTACAGTCCACACTCCAAAATGCAGGGTAGAGCCTTCCCACAAGAGAGAACGAAACCTGGAATCCAACAATCAAGAAACAAATACCAGTGTATTTGACAAGAGTCAATATTCTTTTGTCCATGTAGCGTATCTTACGGAGCATACCCTAAGGAAAGACGCAGGCAATCATCAAGAGGTAAACACACACACACACACACACACACACACACACACACACACACACAAGAAACACTTCCTCTTAGATAGAGCGTAACACTGCCAGCTAATGCACTGTATGCACGAACACCTGCCCTGTGGTCTTCATTCTGTTTTCTTTTCCCCTTTGGAGCCAAAACACACCTGCACACACTAAAAACAATATCAGTAACAGTAAGGAAATTTTATTGGTGTTCTTCAAACATGCTGAAACCATGCCATGCAATTCCGTTTATATTGATGATGTCAGTGCCCTTTCTTACGAGAGCCTTGTTATCATTGAAACATGAGAAAGCACACCCCCATGTCCTGGCCCAACATGTTGCTTCTAGGATCAAATTATTGTTAATTAACCACATTTCACTGACCTTACATGGTTGCTTGTCACACATCACTTCCTGTGGGTGCACCGCACAGTGTCAATAACTCTGTAGATGTTGTTTTAATTCTAATATAATATAATTTTAGTAGGGAGTTTATTTTATACCGTAGTGGATTCACAAGCTTGAAACCATCAGCTCATTACACACAGATCAGTAACCGGAAACGTCCGACAAGTACACAAGAAACAGACCAGTAATACCGCAATCTCTGAACATCCCTAATCCTAATGTGGGGTACAAATTAATTACCTTCACCACTGAAGTTATGTCAGCACTGTTTTTTGTTTGTTAGCCCCTTCACACAAAAAGTTATGGACAGAGTTTAATGATTTCTTTTTGTAAGAATGGAGTATGATCCTAGTGCCATGCCATTCAACTTTGGTTATGATTCAGATCTCAATGCGGATCTTTTGAACAATTTTGCATAAGTAAAGATGACAAAAATTCCACCAAAGATTACAGTACAACATCTACATGAGACCTATCACAAACTGGCATGGTGGCGTAGTGGCTAGCATGTTCGGTTAGAGTCCTGGGCTCTGCAAGCGTGTTTTTGTGTGGAGTTTGCATGTTTTGACTGGGTTTCCTCTGTGTACTCCTGTTTCCTCCCACAGTCCAAAGACATGCACATTGGGCTAACTGGCTGTACTAAATTTCCCCTAGGTGCAAGTGTGAACTGGTTGTGTGTGTGTGTGTGTGTGTGTTAGCAGTGCGATGGACTAGCAAGCTGTTCAGGGTGTACCCCACCTTTGCCCAGTTCCAGCTGAGGTTCCAGCATTCTTGTGACCCTAATAGAATTAAGCAAATGAATGAACGAATGTTTGTTCAAGTTTGGTCAAGACCCAAGTAGCATTTCAAATTGTAAAAATAATATTTAGCAGAAATGAAAATAAGGAAGGAAATGAGGCGGTGGTTTGCGCTCTCTGAATGCTTCTCGTTTCGTTTTATTGGATGAATTAGTAATTTTGCGGGTTCTACATCGGGTCAATTCAGGACACGCTCCAAAATGACACAAACCTTCCTGTGGCTATCTGTGTAGCTAGCTTAACAGTTAGATGGCCTTAAGTGTGTAAAGTCTACATGCTGACAACTAACTCATTCATTAGTTGTTGTTGTTTTTACACACTGAATAAAGACGTGTAAAAATATACTAATCTCTCACATTTTTATGCCTTTAATACACAAGTAAAACATTTCCAGTGTAGATCGGTGCAGTGACTACAGTGGAATTCTACCCGAGGTAAAAGAAAGTATTTCTCAGAAAGTATTTTGATGTAAAATGACCTTCAGTCTTGCCAAATTTATTACCTCTTTAAGGGTCACTCTTTCATTTTGATCCAATACACTTTATAGCCAATAAATATAAATATCCTTTTGGTGTTACATGCTGAAAAAAATTCTTCTGTTTTTATAGTCAAGGAACAAACAAAGTGATACAGAGCAAGCCACCCAAATCTATTCTAGCCAATCAGCAGAAACGCTGCCTGTTGCTGACTGGATGGAGGGGGAATGGGGGTGTCGTTGTTAGTGCCACTGCCTTGACTATGCATGTCTAGGAATTTGGGAGGCGGAGCACCGAAAGGAGGTGTGTAAATTTTTGACTGTTATGTTCTAATACCAACAAACTTTCTCAAAAAATCAATGACTCTCAAACTGTCAACAAATATTTTACTTTCATGCAAACAAACTCAGAATAAAGAAGTAAAAAAATACAGCTGGGGATGTTTTCATTGTTTCTGTACATGTAGAGAAGATCAGAATTCTTTCATTTTCTCTCTAATGTTAAGTAGGTAGGAAGGTAAATGTTGACACTTACTCGAGGAATTCGCTCCCTCGCTGGGTACTGGATCAGCTGTCGCCATTCTCCGGAGGAAGTATCATAGGTCACTTTAACTTACAGTATCTATAATCAGAAGCAGAAACAGTTGTATTTACATCCTGTACAATGTTTTGCTTTGAATAGTTCTAGTACAACGAGTTGCCATTAGAAGTCACATAACTTGTTTTGATAATTCTTTGGTCAATATAAGGCTGTTTGTTCAGTAACATTCTTTAACAAAGCCTGGGGCTAGACCAAGAATACTGAGCTCATGTGACACATAGTGGAACTGCATTTATTTAATAATGTAAATCCTCATGGCTTCTGCAAATTCCTTCAATATTACAAACTTCTGTTCATCACTTTTCCTATTGACCTATCACCAGTGTTCCCATTATCCAACCACTGTTCACCAGAGTTCCCATTAACCAACCACTGATCACGAGTTCCCGTAAACTAACCACTGTTCACCAAAGTTCCCGTTAACCAACCACTGATCACCAGAGTTCCCATGAACCAACTACTGATCACCAGTGTTCCCATTATCCAACCACGGATCACCAGAGTTTCCATTAACCAACCACTGATCACCAGAGTTCCTATTAACCAACCACTGATCACCAGAGTTCCTGTTAACCAACCACTGATCACCAGAGTTCCCAGTAACCAACCACTGATCACCAGAGTTCCTATTAACCAACCACTGATCACCAGAGATCCCATTAACCAACCACTGATCACCAGAGCTCCTGTTAACCAACCACTGATCACCAGAGTTCCTGTTAACCAACCACTGATCACAAGAGTTCCCAGTAACCAACCACTGATCACCAGAGTTCCCATTAACCAACCACTGATCACCAGAGATCCCATTAACCAACCACTGATCACCAGAGCTCCTGTTAACCAACCACTGAT
>JAOUQZ010000012.1:10599090-10614892 GCA_028564935.1 Neosilurus hyrtlii
CACCAGTGTTGCCAGTGACCAGTCAACACAGTTCCTGAAAGCTCGCCCAGTTAGCAACCAATGATCCTCAGAGGTCCCATTAACCAGTCACCAGTGTTTCCACTGACCCATCATTGAGCACCACTGCCCCGTCAACAAATCATTGATTAGGCTTGTTGTCGTACTAAAAGATGATACACAAAGTACCTTTAATGTGATTATATAAAACCTAATTTTATGTACAACGTTTCATTTGTACACATGAACATATGTATATTTTCATTATCAGGTAGTTTTTACTTACATTTTCTAAACTACAATCTGCTGCAGTCTGTTTGATAGTTTACTAGCCAGTTTGAAAAAACTGCCACCTTACTCTCGCAAGTGCATAAAATCGTGAGGACGTGAATCCATCAGTTCATATAAGGAAAGTTAACAATATACATATAATAAGCTACAAATCATATATAAACTGGTGAACTACTATATAAAATGAAACTAGGAACTTCTACAATTCGTGTGCAATACCACTTGCGTTAAAACAAGCGTGTGTTCAAACACATACAATAAAGATTTCATAAGTAAATTAGTTCCATTTTGCCGGCAGAATAAATGAAATGATCATGTGCCTTTTGACACTCTTCGCATTACTGTGCATGCAAAGTAATTGCTTGGTTTTATTACTTATTTCTAGTGCAAATGTCATAACACCATGAGATTGATTCTGCTGTCACATCCGTGCTCATGCGCTCAAACAGGCCACCCGACGTGTGTGTACACCGCCACCATCAGCACTAAGTGCACTTTCAGCGCAGGATGAGAAGAGCCCATCCTCACCGTATTCTACGGTAGCACTATAGAGGTTCTGCAGAATTCGGTGCAAGACCATAAGGTTCTGTAATAGGTTTTTTTTCCCCCCATATGCCATCAGACTGTTGAACTCTCAATGAAACTGCTGCTCATACCAGACACGTGGTTCTCTACTGGTCATTGTGTCTTCTGTGTTTCAAATTTACTTCTTATCAGATATGAACATTCATCGTTCATTTATCTTCTTCCGCTTGTTTCAGGGTTGGGTCGCAGGGCAGCAGCCTAAGCAGTGAGGTCCAGACGTCCCTCTCCCCAGCCACTTCCTCCAGTTCCTCCTGGGGACAGCAAGACGTTCCCAGACCAGCTGAAAGATGTAGGCCCTCCAGCATGTTCTGGGTCGACACTGGGGTCTCTTCCCGGTTAGACATGACCGAAACACACCAGGGAAGCATTCGGGAAGCATTCTAATCAGACGCCCGAACTACCTCAACTCAGTGGTTCTACTCCGAGCTCCTCACAGCAGAGGCTGCACCGACCTGCCTATCGATCTCCCGCTCCATCCTTCCCTCACTCGTGAACAATTAAAATAATCGGGTATTCGAACAATCTTCTTTAAATTATTCGCGTATTTTTTTTTATTTTGCACTACTAGAATTCCACAAGTCACTTCAATGCCGCACTTTATAGTATTGTTTTTTTGCTATGTATATTTACAGTATATACTCCAATCCTGTGCTGCGACAACTGCAACGAAATTTCCTCCTCTGTACAATGAATGACAATAAAGTCTATAAATCCAAGTCGACATGCACCTCGCAGAAAATTTTCTAGTTGATTTCTTCGGTTAACATAAAAAAAGAGAGTAATATCAAGACTGACCCTTTACTGAAAACAAATACAAACATTTCCAAAGCCCCACTTTAAGTCAATGCCTAAAGACTTTTATTTTGCAAACGACCAGGTGACGTCACCTGGAGATTCCCATAGTGCTAAGGCTACTTTCCCCTGAAAAGTTATATGAAATATTAGCTTCCTCAAGAATGCTAACTAGTCACCAGGTTTTAAAGTGTTAGATTCTTACATTTTTTAAAATTTTGTATTAATATGATATACCCACTTTAAAATAATTCCCCAGCTCGAATAAACTTGTAATTTAATGCTAATTAAAAACTCTTAGCTAGCTAACAACCAGTTAAACAGCTAGAACAGTTTAGCAGCCAGTTTGCTTTTAAATCTTGGTTATTTTTTTTCTTAAAGTTTTAAAAGTGAAAAATTTTCCAAACAAACCCTATTTTTACCGAGTCTCAGGTGTTGTGCTAACCTCTTTCTGTTTGTTTGTGTTGTTGACAGTTTGCTCCTCACTTGTTGACTCCACCGAGACAGTAGAATGATTACAGTCGCAGTACAAAATTCGGCCTCTCTTTTATTTTTAACTCTTGTTACTGTTAAACACAACCCTGTTAACAGTGGAGTCCTTCTTCCTCTTCTTCCTCTTCTTCTTTAATAACTACACGCCTAAATCGTTAAAAGTCGCTCCACATATTTTCACTGGCATCCATTTCCTTCTCTTCTCTAGTAACATCCTTAAAAAATCTACTGCCCAGATCTGTCATGCGCCATCTAGTGGTTATTCGGCGTAATAACACTTCAGGCTTAAACAAGGCTGCTAGACTCACTTTGACTTCTGGCAAAGCTTAAGTTTAAAGTTAAGTAGTGCAGTGGTTGGCATGTTTGCCTCACAGCAAGAAGGTCCTGGGTTCGATTCCCAGGACCAAGCATTTCTGTGTGGAGTTTGCATGTTCTTCCCATGCTAGCATGGGTTTCTTCCAGGTACTCCGGTTTCCTCCTACAGTTCAAAGTCGTACACATTAAGCTAATGACTGTTCCAAATTGCCCCTAGATGTGTGTGTGTGTGTGTGTGTGTGTGTGGGTTGGCAACACAGTGATGTTCAGGGTGTACTCCGTTTTCACCCAGTGTCAGCTCATATGGGCACCAGCCTCCCCACGATTCCAGAGGATTAAGCGTTTCAGCAAATGAGTAAATAAAATTCAGTCGTCAATTATCTATACCGCTTATCCAGTTGAAGGTCATGGGGACGCTGGGGCAAATCCTTACCTCTTGCGAGAGGTGGTGTACACCCTGAACAGATTATTGGTCCACTGCATGGCCTTAAATGAATTTAACACACACACACACACACAACCACTCACAATCACACCTATGGGCCTAATGTGCATGGCTTTGGACTGTGGGAGGAAACCAGAGTGCCTGGAGGAAATCCATAAAAGCATAGTGAGAAAATGCAAACTCCACACAGAAGCACCATCACCAAGCCCGGGACTGAGACCCAGGACCTTTGTGCTGTGAGGCGGACCTGCTAACCTGCTACGGTACAGTGCCGTAGCAGGTTAGCAGGTCTGCCTCGCAGCAAGAAGGTCCTGGGTCCGATTCCCGGGCTTGGGTGTTTGCATGTTCTCCCTGTGCTTGCGTGGATTTTATCCGGGTACTCCGGTCCTGAGTCCTGGGCTTGGTGAGGGCATTTCTTTGTGAAGCCTGCATTTTCTTGTACTGCGGATTCCTTCAACAGTTCATGCACATTAGGCTTGTGATTGGTTCTGTGTGTATGTGTTGGCCCTGCGATGGACTGGCAAGCTGTTCAGGGTGTAACCTGCCTTCACTGTAGAGTTGGCAGAGTTATACTCCAGCCTCCTTTCAACCCTAGAAGGATAAAGTGGTTTAGAAGATAAATGAATGGGGTTGTTCTTTTACCTTTATTATAGTCTGTTATAGTTTATTACTGTAGGATATACATAAGATACAATTTTATCAAAGATTCAGAAGGTTTTTGAAGATCACTGTTTTTAATGTCCTTTAGAATGTATTTCGTGATAGTGACTTCAAAGCCCTTATGTAACAGTGGATAAAAGTGTCTACTAAATTTCATGAATGTAAATGTAAATATGGTGGTTAAAAACCAACATCATTTACATACGCTGCCCTGAAATATTCTCAGTTTAGAGGCCACACCTTTAGACTTTATGTCAAAGAGAGTCATAACATGATCGAGAAGGGAAACTTGAAAAAAATAGATTCTTAGGAAGAAAATGCAAAATTGAAAGACAGCGTTGCAATCAACAGTCAAACTCCAGCTGATATCTGAAATCTATATATCTGTGATATGTACACACTAACATGCGATGGACAAGCGTCCCATCCAGGAGAAGTTAAACTCCTAGTCACTTCACACTACAGAAACTGGTGATAAGCACCGGCCTGATGAGCCACTAGGCTCGAGTGTAAAAGCCCAACAGACTTACCTTATCACTATACTGTTGTATATTATAGTGTATATAATAATAATAATGAGGCAGTGGTGGCCTGGTGGTAAGATGCTGGCTTACTGATCTGAAGGTCGGGGGTTCCAGCCCCACGATCACCAAGCTGTCACTGAGTTCTCGTGGTGCACACTGACTTTGCCCCATTTGTGTCATCTTCACGACCCCAGTAGGAGTAAGCAGTTGTCAAATCAGTAAATAATTGAGAAAGTGGATTTCCCCCCATTTTTCGCCCCTACTCTATTCGTATTCAATTCCCACCCATCAAGTATTGCCTCCCTATTATGTACGACCACCACCAAACAGGAAGAGGTACCGATTATGATTTTACATAAATCAAATCTTATATAATGAGGAAAAGCATAAAAATATCACTTCTGTGTGCAACACTATCCTCTTACAGTAGGACCACTTTGGATGGCACAAGCAATGCAAGTAGTACCTTAAATGTTAGTGGAATACAAAAGTATCTATTCATAAAGCCAGAAAGTTAAAATTAAGAAAAAGAAGTGTTCAGTGCTGACTGGCTCAGGGATACAGTGAGTGTCTGGTTGCTTCTTTTGACAAAATTTCAAAAATGGCAGTTCATAAGAACAAGGTCAAGTAGTAGTCACTGGGGGCAACAAAGTTCAAAACTGGTAAAAGGCAAAACCACTCTCCACTGACCAGAATGATCGTTATGTTCTGTTGTGTAATGATATCCTTCCACAAACATATCTCGTGAAAGGTAGACTGTGTTGTGAAGGTCAGAGTTTGATTTTTTCAATAAAAGAGGGTGCTGACTTATTATCCAATGAATTAAAAACACCCAAATCTAATTTCACCTTCAATTTCCATTCTTAGAAGTGGACATATTTTTGCCACCCAGGGATATATATATATTGGATTATTTTTAGTAAATAACAAAAATTTAATTCCTTTGTCTCATTTGTTTAATATAGGCTAACTTTTATTTACTTTTGAATAAATAGTAAAGCCAGAGAGACTGATCATTTTGCAGAGGTCTCTTATTTTGCCTTTATTGGAGAAAGAAAAGATAAATGAAAAAATTGCTGAATGTTACTTGTAAATTCCATTGCAAAGGACTTCATAAAGTGAGGAGTGTTTTTCCTTTGTATTATTCATGCTATATCAAGAATGAATGCTTAAACATGTTAAACACATCTTTAAACAAATATTTAAAATGTTTTTAAACCTAATTTAACCTTGCCCTATTATTGAATCACCCTCAAAATCATTATTTTAATCAGGACCCCCTGACCTTGACAGTATTTGGCCTTTATATCTCACCTAATGTCCTTGAAAATTAAATGTGTTATCTACTCTCCTACTGCATTTCTAATATTAATTGTTTAATTAACAAATAGTTCTGCGACAAACCCAAATATTACAGAATACTGTGTTGGGAGACAGCATTAAAAAGCTTTTTTCAAAATTATTTAGCATGTTTTATTAAGCAAAACTGAATGTCCCCTTCAGTATTACACTCCAGAAAATGAAAGTATGTCAATATCTCAGTTCTGTAAAACCTTCATTCTGGTGGTCCCATATTAAACACAAATTCAGCCACAAAATAAATTAAACATGATACTTGCAAAACGAAAGGGATAGTGAGAGTGTTATTACAGCAGTAATTGGCAGTGGTGGTAAAGTGGTTGTTCTACTATGGCATGCTGAGCTAGAGCTGCATGAAGAGTACTGGTGTAATCGATGAGGTATTCTCTGTAACACTGGGTGTTCTCCAAGATGGTGACGTAGCTATTGGGGCTGAGCGTGTTGTCCACACAGCTATCATAGCAGGCACCATATGGCAGGTCCCAGTGATTGGTGGTGACTTCCTGGAGGTAAAAATATGAATATGATAAAATCCTTATATTTGGGAACCAAAAATACAGTGTATTTTGCTTCTGTTTGCTGTCTTTTTTCTTTTTCTGTCCCCTCCAGTCAAGTCCAGCAAGATTACATAGATTCCATAACACAAATCAACAGTAAATAAATAAATGAACCTCCCCTTGGAAAAGCAAATTTGTTCGGCACAACACTGCAACCAGACTACCATTCTGCTTACTATGATGCTGGACAGGACAGGTTAAAAAAAAAAACATTATAATAATAATTACAGAAACAATAACTGCTGTTAGTTTTACTTTTAGAGTGTTTTTGGTCCAAATTTTTTGTTTTATTTTATTTTTACAAGCATAAATGAAGGAAGAGGAGGTGCGATGGTTAGCAGGCCCAACACAGCAAGAAGGCCTGGGTTCGATTTCCGAGTTCAAGCGCTTCTGTGTGGAGTTTGCATGTTCTCCCCGTGTGTGTGTGTGTGTGTGTGTGTTGCCCTGCGATGGCCTGGTGAGCTGTCCAGGGTGTACCAGCTGAGATGGGCACCAGTCTTCCTGTAACCCTAATTAGGTTTAAGCGGTTCAGAAAATGAATGAATGAATAAATGAAGGAATAAGTCCACCTTGTGGAGATTTATGATTAAGCATCATTAGTATGTGCTCCTAGTAAAGATTCTTTTAACACCGTTGTCACTCTGCATTCAATGTACTGTTGAATTCCCCTCTTTAACCATTAAAAACCTTAATAACATAACATTAAATACCATACATTATAAAGAGACCTCTTCATTTTTCAACAAGTAAAAAAAATTTCAGCAAGTTAAAAAAAAGGAAAAAGTATTTAATATGATCCACAAATTAAGCTCAATTCCAATAGAGAAGCAGTGTATCAAAGTGATGAATGAAACGCTCAGCTCACATTGCTGTTTAGAATACATTCATCATCACCACCACACTACTTGAGCTTGCAATCATCACATTTCATGCAATCACGCATCTATGGACTATTGCTCCATAGTCAGCAGAAATCAATCTTGTGCAGGGAACCCCAACAGATTGCTGATCCATCAACTTAGCCATTCGGCCTGTTAGTGTATAAAAGTAAACTTTTTTTTCATAAAACCTCAAAGTTGTGCCTAAGGTGAAGTTAGTGAAGATAAGCAGAGCAGAAGTTATAGAAATGGGTTTCATGTGACTTGCTAGTGCAAGAACTTTAAGGAAATTATACAGGATCAACAAATTTGGTGTATGGGACACCCTCAGGTGCAAATAGTGTGGGATTATACATGGGTATATTCGCCTTCACCTTGTTTCAAAGTCACCTTTTCTATATTTGACATAAGAAACTGACACAGGATCACCAAATTTGGTGGATGGATTATCCTTAGGAAAGTCACATTCCATTTTAATGTAACATCTGCTCAAAGCCTCATGTACAAGACCCTTTTTAAACTACACACACACACACACACAGTTTCTTGGGATGATGTTCCCATTTCACTTCATACCTGCAGGATGCACCAAGAACTTAACTGGAGGTAATACTGTAGATTTGTGTTGGGGATGACTGTATGGCCCAGGTAAACAACCTGTTAATTTGGTGTGGATTTTTTAATTAAAGTAAAATATAAAGTAAAAATAAAATACTTTGAAATAAAGAGGCGAAATACAAGTCAACATAAGTGGAAACAAGGAAGAAAATGAGATGCCTTGCCAGAGATTTGCACCCCAAGTGCTTCAAGGTTACCATTTTAGGGGAAAAAAAAAAAAAAAAAAAATCAATCCATAGGGACGTTCATTTTATAGGTAACATTTGCAGCAACTGACATTTGATTGCAAAGTAAGAGACCACCCCCCCCCCAAAAAAAAAAAAAAAAAAAAAACCTGATGTAAATTAAACAGAGCCAACTCTCAATTAAATGCCAACATTCTTTATTACAAAGATTGCATTAACACACCAACTGACAATCAGTATATTTAACAAGGGACACTGGGAAAATCAAGTGCGCTCCATAAAGATAAGTACACCTGAAGGCTGTGATGCTGGACCAATACTTCAGTGTCACTTCCACAGGCACCGCACACCTTGTGCACCATTTCCTCATTCACGCTCAGTACGAGCCCGAGTGAAAGACTGAAAGATACACTCAAGCTAGCCTTCTTTTCAATTGTGAGGGTATCTTTATTTGACTGAACCATCACTTCATTCTTCAGCTGCTGTGGCAGAGCGACCAGTTTTCCATTGATCTGGAGGAAAAAAAAAAAAAAAAAAGTAAATTATGGAGATCATGAAGAAAACTCATCAAGACGGGCATACTAAGACATGTCTTATGAAAGGGAAAGATCCTTGCATTTGAGATTTGATGACTTTCTATCATGCATCATGTTCTCATATACTGCATCTCTTTCAAAAAGTCATACATAGAAGTGATAATGAAAGGCACTTAAATTGTTTATGCCTCCACATTACTACAGCAACACCACTCTTTAGAAATACATATTGCATTTTACAAGATGACCAACTGCTGCTTTAAATTAAAGGCTACACAATGAATTTTACATACAATACATACCCAAGTGGTCTGCTTGTTATTGACCGCAATAAAGACCTCTTCAAAGTAGACATACAAAATCAAGACACTCCCACGAGGTCCCAACACAACCACCACCCGGAACCATTCAGCCTCAAATGTACCAGGACATGGTCTCACAAGCTCATAGGCTCCTACAGATGTGATGGTAGAAGTTTCTCCACTGAAAAGTTTAAAGGAGCCACCAGCCTGCAACAGACACTGCCTTGGGTAGCATCCACCAACACCATTCCTAATTTCACAGACCTCGCTACCGTCACAACTGATGCTTTCACGGTATAATTTGCCAGATGGAAGACAGGTCAACCGTTCTTTACAGTTATTTGAGATGACCGTCTCATTCACCTACAGACAAAAGCCATTAAAATTGTTTCACATTTTACTCACATCCAAATTAGTATTAACCTTTAGGCTAATCTGCTTCCTACCTTGTAGGTATGTCCATCCTCATAGCAGCCACACTCACGTGCAGTAACACAGGCAGAACCACTGTTAAAGAACCCAGATGCACACACACAGCCCTCAGCACAGGTCCGAACATCACATTTCATTACATCAGAAAGACCGGGACAAGGTACTTCACAAGCCTTCACACAGTTTTCATAAACACTGTTGGCAGGGCATGATAAGGCTGCAAAAAAGAAGTGTGATTAGAAACTTAACCAATGGAATAAAGAGTACTCTCGCAGTTGGATGCAGTACAAACGTTCTTACGACAAAATGTTGACGTTCTCCATTTTTTAACCTCAATTCCAAGGGTCTGACAGGCAGTCATGTATGCAGTGACACTGTGGCACAGCTGATCTCCCTTGGTAATACAGGCATCATAAACACAATCTCTGAAGTAGGATTTAGGGTCAATTACACGATGACAGGCAGCAAAGGAACCTTCAGGGTCAGTAAGAACACTACAGGACTTCTCAAACATGAGTTGATCATCTTCAGGGCACTTTGGACAGGAATCAGCACTGCAGCCATCATCACACACAACTCCGGAGACGGCTTCTTTCCAAGCCGCACCAAACGCTCTGATATCTTTGGTTTCTCTTCCATCAGGCAGCTGGAACTCATCTGTCTTATTACCATTAAAGTTTCCACACATGCCACAGGTCTTCTCTGAATACATGCCAGGGACTGTGATGAGGACTCCATAGACCATATCATAGGCTACCCTCAGACCGAATTCTGTAATAATTACATTACGATTGCCCTCCTGTTGGACTATTACGTCACCATCATGGAGATTTATAGGGATGTTGGTAAGGATACCATCAACCTACACAAACAAAAAAAAAAAAAAAAAAAAAAAAGAAGTGTAAACACATTAGTCACTCATATGCTTTGATAATTAAAAAAAAAATAAGATATCAGTCAATGGGCAGCACGGTGGCGTAGTGGTTAGCACATCTGCCTCACAGCAAGAAGATCCTGGGTTCGATTCCCAGCTCGGGCATTTCTGTGTTGGGTTTGCATGTTCTCAGTGCTTGCGTGGGTTTCCTCCGGGTACTCCGGGTAATTGGCTGTTCCAAATCACCCCTAGGTATGAGTGTGAATGGTTGTGTGACTGTTTGCCCTGTGATGGCCTGGCGAGCTGTCTAGGGTGTACCCCGCCCTCGCCCAGAGTCGGCTGAGATGGGCGCCAGCCTTCCCGCGACCCTAATTAGGAATAAGCGGTTCAAAAGATGAATGAATGAAGATATTAGTCACCCCCCCCCCCCCCATGATTTAAATGAAGAAATAAACCATTAAACTGTGTGCATCTTTGGTCATATTCCCATGTGGTTTAATATACATTGAATTCCCTGTGTGCAATTTATTAAGAGAGAAGTGATGACCAGAAACTAAATCTAATTGTGCACACCTGCAGGTTTTAATGAAGACACTGACCAAGTTTGTTGGAATTTCAATTAATGGTTCAGGAGGAGAAGTGGAGAGAAGAACTGACACCAGACCATAGATGCAAGACAATGCCATGATCCTTGTGTGCCAGCCCTGCTACGCACACAATACAAACTGCTATGAAAGTTGATAGGCTTGTGTAGTTACCCAGTCCCAACAACCACACCAAAAATGGTGAAGGAGTTTAACTTAGTGCAAGGACTGTGGACATCATGTGACAATGCCCCTCAAACCCACTGGGCTGAAGGGTAAAACCAGTGATAAAAAGATTGTACCAACCATGACCTGATGTAGCCAATTTCGTCGCAGAACTATAGTCATGCCATACACCTCCACAGCAACTGTTTTTGCCACTGCAACATTTGGACTGGCGTAGATTGCACTCCATTTTTCATTCTCTACTGTGACTGCAAACGGAGTGAGGCGTGTCCCCTCCAGGTGGCAGCTCTGAGCAGCAGTGTAGGTACAAGTGCCCTGGAAGTCGTAAGCCCGGTTGTCAAACGTGTTATAGTGAGGATCCCCATAAATACTACAAGAGGCGGTTGGAATTTCCTGACACCCTCTGGTTCCATTAACAATAGCGCACACCCTTCCATTGGGACAGCTTGTGGTTTCACATACGACTTCGCCGCTCTTTGAAAGGCAGGTACATTTTTTGTTGCAGTTGTCATCAACAAAGATGGATTCTCCAGCCTGCAAGTAACGTTCTTCCCCAGCATTTTTATACAGACAGCCACACTCTGACCTCAGGACACACTTGTTTCCACTCCACAAGTATCCTTTATCACAAGTGCAACCTTCTACACAGTTAGCTTCACAATCAGGAGTGGGAAACACACAGGAAGCAGGACAGGCACAGGCCTCAAAGTGGCTGTTTGCTGGGCATTTAGGGTTTGCTTTAAAAAAAAAAAAAAAAAAAAAAAAAAAAAAAAAGAGAGAGAGAACAATTAATAACAATCAGAAATTTAAATGAGATATTTGAAATATCCTGCATTGCTTATGTACTTGTGTATGATGGGAACACACTTCTGTAATGAAAATACAATGGAACCCCTGAACTACAAGCCGTGTGTCAGGGGAACCTGACAATTAAATGGTGCAACAGTAACTGCTTAACGTCAGTAGCCAGTCTGCCAGGTCATGTTTGTGGTGGATTCCAGAAACACTGGGGTGGAATAAACAAGAGTCGATAATAGGGAATAACTCACTCCCCCTGCCATTTCCCGAATAATGAGCAAGTTGCATGACAAAAAGGGATTTATATTGTAGCTATTACCAGAAACTATCAATACTGTAGTCATGTTATTAAACCCCCCCCCAGTTGGGCTTACACCAAAAAAAAAAAAAAAAAAAAAAAAAAAAAAAAAAAAAAAAAAAACCCCACACACCGTTAAGTAGAATCCCCATTATAAACATGTCTAATTGGGAATTCACTTGAATATATTCACCTACATTTAATGTTTGCTTTAAAGAAATTCCATATAATTCTCACTTACACTCCCACAATGAAATTTTAAGGCGAAGCAATGACAGTAAAACTGTACAGCATCTCACTTCAGTAGAACACATTAACTTTTATTAATTTGATACTCACGACACCCGAGAGAGAGTCTCCACTCAACAGGTACACCAGCCCTCTTACACGCATCCGAGTACATCTTAGCAGTTTGACATAAATTGACGTTTTTGTCAGTGCAGTAGCTGTAGAGACAGTTCTCATAGAAGATGTAGGGGTTAACGACATTTCTGCACTTACTCCAAGGTCCCTCATTGAGAAAGGGGGCAATGCGACACCTACGGTTTGCACGCATGCGTGTCAACCACGAAGCACTGCCACAACCCGGGCACTGGCCCAGACACCCTTCCTGACAGAGAGCGTCTCCTGGGGAGCCTGGAACTCGCCACCTCTTTCCCAGTTCCGAAATACTGCCTGCTTCAATGCCACCAGGAGTAGTGAGGTCATCGTCTTTCTTCCCATAGTAGTTCCCACACATCCCACACATCTTTCCTTTAAACCTTCCAGGGACAGTCACTACCAAATACTGATCCCAGTCATACTGAACCCACAGTCCGAAATCTGTCTGTATAGTAACGGAGAGACTGTTTGCACGGAGTTTCACACGACCGTTGTTCAGAGAGACTGGAAGGTTGAAAATTAAAGCATTAACCTGAAATGCAAAAATGGTATGTCATGAAAGTTTAGCTGGAAAACAATACCACCATTTTATTATAAAATACTAATTATATATTTTTAGATGAAGGACAGCTTCATACCCATACAAGACCATTTTCAAGCCGGTTGAAAGTGATGGTGTTGCCATACACTAGTATAGTGACCACAGACAGCAGCGTATTCTGTGTGTTGCCATTACGGTCATTCTTGATGTTAATCTGAAATGCTGGATGTTTATCATCAACATTGCAGTTTTTAGCAATTACATAGGTGCACATCCCCATGAAGTTGTAGTAACCTCCGTCAAACGTGCCGTACTGAGAGTTCCCCATAACCAAACAGGTACCCACTGGGGCAGGAAGTATAGCCAGGGAATCAAAGCTTAAACCTTCAACTTCACAACTTTCTTCTTGACATAAGTCATTTCTGCTCCAACAAAAGTCTACAAAAAAAACAAAAAAAATAAAAACACTGCATAGAATACATAATCACCAAGCTTGATGAAGAAATCTGAGTTTCTAAGCTCTTGCCAAGAATTGAAGTGATTACAGATGAACAAACATACTGATGACTGTGGCCTACTAAAAACAACGGCACTGAACAGATTCCCAGGCCAGCATCAAACCACCCTCACGTCAGCAGTTTTAGGTGTCAGTAGACAGATAAATATAACGATAATTAATGACATCCTCCTACATTACATTCTGAGTAAATAAGAGTTTCCAATCAGGACTCACCAAAAACAAACAGAAAAGCAACGGTGCAAACAACTGCCTTCATATTTAAAAGCATGACTTCCTTGGAGGGCCCCTTGAATTAGTGGAGAGAAAAGAAATCCAGAAAAACACAGAAAATTAAAAAAATGTATACTTTGTAGCCCAGTAAAAAAAATTATCACAAGCAATAAATTAATAAACTAACAAAAAAAAAAACAAAACAAAAAAAATAAACAGACCAACTGTTGTTTGTGCATAAACTAATCTGACAGTACATACCAGCTGTACTCTCACTTTGCAGCCAGGTGCAGCCAGTTTATATAGTTTTGAGTGACTGACTCAGGAACCAATCAAAGCTAGGGGTATTTGGCATCATGCACGTGACTACAAAGCTCATTCTTCAAGCTCACTATTTCTGTGTAGAGTTTACTTATGGCAAAAATTTATATATATATATATATATATATATATAAAAGGTCGGTGGCCACTTTAATAGAACACCCTGCTCGTGCATCCATTTCTGTCACGTGGTGCATGGGTGGAATGTATATTTTGGGTAAAACAAATGGAAACTGCAGATATTTGCCCAAACACGAATAAACAAATGTGATATTAAAATTAAACTCTATCAGAAAAAAAAAAAAAACAACCCAGACATGATTATTTCTCCTTAAGAAAGCTTAACCTCCAGACACCCTAAAATACTGACATCAAGTCAAATTATGCGGTTCAGCTATTTCGTTTCCGGCAACACCGCACTGCAAGCTGGGAAATGTAGTCTCTTTTGTGAACACGAAAGTGGCTGCACGTGCATCAAAGTGAAGTGCACTACGGGTACTGAGCACGTCGAAAAATAATGCGCACACATTTTTTAAAAACCCACACGTGTTTTTTTGTGTATAAAACAACAACAACAACAACACATGTGTGTACCCACACACATTCCCAATAACAGTTGGGAATAACAAGAGGAACAGCCAATTAGCTTATTGTGCATATCCTTGGATTGTGGGAGGAAACCGGAATACCTAGAGAAAACCAAGCATGGGAAGAACATGCAAACTCCACACTGAAACACCCTCGCCAGGCCGGGAATAGAACCCAGGCCTTTCTTGCTGCCCAAATAAAAATATTTATATTATTAAGAAAAGTCAAACTGATGTGGTTTATTATAAGAATGTGCATCTGACTAATCTGCAACGTTTGCATTCATGATGACATAGACCAGAACCTCACAGGAATGTGTTCAGCACTATGTGGAATCTATTCCATGACGAACTAAAACTGATCTGAAAGGAGGCGTGTCTGCAGACCCCTCACATCCCCAGTGGAAAGCGTTACAGAGCACTGTGCGTCAAGACCATCCGGCACAGAGACAGTTTCTTCCCCCAGTCTGTCGCTCCTGTGGAACTGTAAGTAATCACACAGTGTCAGGAAAACCATGGTTTGTTCACTACGCTACCTCCCCAACAGTGGTTTGCACGCAGTGTCAATGACATTTTTTCACCTCACTTTTATATCCTTATTTGCCTTGATTCTTGTATAAGTCTCCTTAAACGTTTTCTGTACAGTGACTGAAGTTAAACCAGAGTCAAGTTCCTTGTTTGTGTTCAGAAACTCGCCACTGATTCTGATTCTGAGTGTGGTGTCCCTCACCAGTATTTGTAGAGTGTTCCTAATAAATTGACCAGTGGTTATATATATCTTAACTGGAGATAGAACGTATTTCCCTGGCTACAGAAACATTCATTATTGTTATTACAAAAACAGGGTGCACAGCAATGGAGCACACTTACTGACACATGTCACATGACTAAAACACGAAGAATCTGATCACTGGAGTATTCCAGATGTAACCTTGGCATCATATAAAAAATATTCCTGATTATCAGCTGCAGCAATTAGATTCCTTAACCTTTAGCATGCTGGCATTTCCATGCTGATAATGTTCCAGTCGATAGATCATTTGCATGTGCAGGCCACAAGCAAGTCACTTTCCCTACCTCAGAGCGAGACCTGATACACTCTGTTGCATGGTTTTAGCTGAGCGCGCAGTGAAAATGGGTTTTATTACTTCAAATTTATCATAAACGAATTCTTGTATGAAGTGCGTAATCAACAGTGTATAAATAAAAACTATGTGATGCTGTAATATGAACGTAGGATGTAAGAACTGATTCCTGAAGAACAACAAGAGCAAACGTAGCAGTGTTATCAGTTCCAATGAAATCAGGTCTGTTTAAGAGAAGGAAATTAAAAACCAACAGGTAGGAGATTTATATTTATATTACTGCACTCTTAATCTGGAGAATACTTTGCCAAGCATCATACACTGATTATACACTGCCAGGCCAAAAAAAGACCACACACTCTAATATTTTGTTGTAATCTCCATGGCATTGTTGCTCCAGTTGGTCTGGTCGAGGCTCAGCAACATTAATGTGGCAATAAAATGAAGTC
>JAOUQZ010000012.1:10623107-10638219 GCA_028564935.1 Neosilurus hyrtlii
TATATAAAATGAGGCGTGTGCCAGGATTCAGGTTTAGAATTTAGGTAGTTAATCACACCCGGGGTGTCCGCAGCCAACAGCGTTAATTGTATCTGGGGTGGATAGTGAATATGACCAGAGCCAACAGTGAGCCAACGTTCTAAGAGATAATTTGGGTGTAAAAATAGACTTGGTTGTCATAGCAGCAATACATATAAGGTGCCATTTAAAAGGCAACCCCCCCCCATTTTTCTCCCTAATTTTAGTCGTATACAATTCCCACCCATCAAGTATTGCCTCCCCTATCATACGACCACCACCACCAACCAGGGAGGGGTGTAAGTATGCACATGCCCCCTCCGTAACATGCGATGCTACCACCCAGCTTTTTCTGAACTGCTGCGCATGCATATTTGGGGGCAGCCTAACACACTCGGAGAGAAAATGGTATTCGCCCCCTTGTATGAATGAGCTCACAGATGCCCATGACTGCCTGGTGATTGCTGTGAGTGACAGGGAGGTGAGCGTATGCCATCCCTCCCTCCCTTGAGAGCTCTGCCAATTAGCTCCCATGGACTCCGGGTCATGGATGGCTGTGGCATCAATCCGGATTCGAATTTGCGATCTCTGGGTTGATAGTCGTGCACCTTGTCAATGCGCCACTCGGGAGCCCTAAAAGGCAGTTTTTTTAAAAATACATGACATATGACTTTTCCACTTGGGTGCAAATTAAAACAACTTAAATTAAATTAATTACATTTAATTTAATTAAAGAACCATTTATTAAAATGTTAATCAAAATTCAATTTTTTTAAGTCAAACTAATTTTAAAATATTTTCACTACCCAATCTTCCGTTCAGTACAACATTCTTTTATATATGCAGAACAATCGGGCTGGAAGTTTACATTTCCAGTATAAAGTTCATGATCAGTGCAGCCGTCTCGTAAAAAAATGTAAAATAAATATGAAAAAAATAAAGAAAAAGAAAAATCACAATTTGAGAGAAATTCAACACCAACATACACAAATAAAGCAATGTTTTCTGATTAAATGCTACCATGGCTCATTGAGTTAAAAAGCTGAAACGTGTACTGTAATCATTTCCACTGCATTTCCTGTAATGGAGATTTCACAAGATTGATAACACTCCACACACATATTTTAGAAAAAGTCACCAAACCATTTTAAAACCACCGGCAACCTGTCATGCGACTGCAACACACCGGGCTATAACTAAATAGAAATAATATCATTACATTTTGATGGTTGTTGATGTTTAGTAGGCATTCCATACACACATTATATACTTTAGTAATGTGGCTGGAATTTCAAATTCAGTTCATGTCGAATCTCATTATTCGATGTACGATATCACAAAAAAAAATCATTTGTCTGCATTATGATGCTTTATGAACAAATGTACCCCAAGGCTGCATAGCTGTCAGCGTGTTTCTGCCCTGCGATGGCCTGGAGAGCTGTCCAGGGTGTACTCTGCCCTCGCCCAGAGTCGGCTGAGATGGGCGCCAGCTTCCCCATGACCCTAATTAGGATTAAGCGGTTCAGAAAATGAACGATGAACGATAAACAAATATAGCATGTCTAAAGAAGACTAAACAAAGTGTACCTTAGTAAAATATTTGTGATTGGACAAATTACTGTAAGATTTTATAGCCTATATATTTAAAGTAATTCTTATTTACAGTAACACTTATTTGTAGCTTGGTAAACTTCCATTTCTTCAGAGTGCAATTGCATTAACACTTTTCTCGAATTCTGACCTTATCTTTACTAAATGACACATATATTCACACATGACCCGAATCTCAAAATGGCCTGCAGAGCGGAAATGCCAAATCTCACTTTAACCACACTGGTGTTACATATCGAGCATACTAAAAACATATCCAGCATACTTAAAACATATCTATTAAGACTGATTAAACTATGCTACATGCATATCTTCCATACTACCAGACTAGACTCTTTCCAGTCATTATCAGAATGATCCTGCATGCATGATATACTGGAGATGTAAATAAATACATCACAGTACAGCACTTAACCATCAACGTAACAAACTTCAATGTTAAGAGTAATAACATCAGCATCTCGAACAGAACACAAAGTGCCTTCTGCGGTACCGGATGATATAACGTGAGCTACGGGACAATAACATTGTCAGTGTTAAAAAAAAAGAGACCTCTAAGAGAATGGTGGTAAAACACACACCACAGAATCCTGTTAAGAAGCTCTATGATGCTTGTAGAAAGGGTCTCTGCTGTAAGTGCCATTATATGATATGTATGTGTCTGTTAAAAGAAATAAAAATTGACCAACCTTTAATTTTTTGATAGTCAAAGTCCATCTTCAGAGACAGGATGCTGAGGTATTGTCAACTCGTCAACTGTTTTTGAGTGCCTGTGCGTCATTGAGCCTGTGCATGTGGGTGTGGGTGCGAGAGTAAAAGAGAGAGAGAGAGCGAGAGAGAGAGAGTGAAAGAGAGAGAGAGTTGAAAGAGGAAACAATGTACTATATAATAAATCCGTAATTATTTAAATATATATTTTTTATTATTATATATTTATTATATATTTATTGGATAAAAGGCATTTCTTAATTGAAGGTGGAATTTTTGTTTGAAAAAAAAATATTTAAAAAAATAATTACATTTTGTGGAAGCCTCTATCGCTTTCTAAAAGGTCTCTGAGATGTTTATCAGCTAACAAATTGTGATTTAACTCCACAAACTTTGAGCAACATAGACAAATGCTTCCACACTTCAGTCATTTAGGAACTAATGACGTCTGCGTACAACCAAATAAGTTTTTGTGAAGGAGAGAACCTGAGAGAAAGTGAGTGACTGAAAGAAAGAGAAAGAACAGCAGTTTGTGTCCTTTAAAAACCACACAGGAAGAGAAAACGTGTGAGAGCAGAGAACAATGAGAACAAGAAAAGGGATGGAGGGGAAAGACATTTTCAGCAGCTTCACTGTACAGAATTTCTTACATATTTTTCAAGGTAAAGCTTTATGTTTATGTTATCATGTGTACTTTAGGTCAAAGATTTCCATCTAACGAGAATAAAGATATCCAATCTCAGTTTTTCATGTCTTGACTTATGCCATGTTACCTTATTTATCTTTTGCATGTCAATTAGGCGGCGGCATGGTGGCGTAGGGGTTAGAACGTCTACCTTACTTCAATAAAGACCCGGGCTCAGGTGTTTCTGTGTGGAGTTTGCGTGTTCTTCCGGTACTTGTGTAGGTTTCCTCCTGGTACTCTGGTTTCCTTCCACAGTCCAAAGACATGCACATTAGGCTAACTGGCTGCTTCAAATTGCCCCTTAGTGCGAGTGTGAGTGTGAATGGGTATGTTTGTGCTCGCCCTGCAAAGGTCTGAGTATTTCCTGGCTTCATCCAGTGTTGGCTGGGATAGATTCCAGCCTCCCCACCATCCTAAGAGGTTCGGCAAATGAGTGATGGAGTAAGTGATTGAAGTCACTTAGGGTATCAACATTTTTTTGGGGGGGACTACATGAATAACGGTGATTTTAAAAGAAATAAGTTATAAATAGCCTTTATTCACTATATCAGAGTTATATACAGATAATTTCCTGAAATGAACAAACTTTGAAAGGACTAAACTTAACCCCAAGACAGCAACTAATGTACTGGTGAGGAGGCACCAGGTACCAAAATGTGTGTACATCCACCACTGAACAACTGGCTTGCAAGGCTGATCATGGCCTAAACAGCTCCTGTATAAGGAAGACGTTGCTACTCTTAGAGGAGTGAAGGGGTGTTATATTAATCAGCATTATCTATACAGGAAAAAGAGAGAGGCTTTTTATCTGAAGAGCACCATCCCAACTGTGAAGTGTGAGGGTGGCAGTACCTCTAAGGTCTGATGTAATCCTTGCTTCTGAAGTATGTGGTGTCATCATACTTCATAACATCTAAACGATTCTCTCAGGCCTTCAGAAAAAAAAAGGTTTCCGATGCCTACGACTCTGGCAAGGGATTAAGAAACATCTCCATTTTTAGGACTGGACGCTCCAGCAAATCCAGCCTGAGAGCGGCTGTGGGGTGTGCATGTTCTCCCCATGCGTGCATGGGTTTCCTCCTGGCACTCGGGTTTTCTCCCACTGTCCGTGGACAAATTGCCTCTAGGTCTAGATGTGAGTGTAAATGACTGTAAACTGGGTTATCAAATGCCAGCCATGTCTCTCACTGTGTACGGTGAGAGGCATGTAAAAGAACCATTACTTAAGAGTAGGCTACATAGCTGTCAGCGTGTTTCTGCCCTGCGATGGCCTGGCGAGTTGTCCAAGGTGTACTGTGCCCTCACCCAGAGTCGGCTGAGATATATGAGCCTCCCCATGACCCCAATTATGATTACGTGGTTCAGAAAATGAATGAATGAATGAATGAATATTTATAATGAATTATTGCATCAGAAAAATAGCAGATCAAGATATGGTAGGTAATAAGTTGCACTCATTAGGTTTATCCATTAAGTGGGAGGAAAGCTCTGTTTACTCTCTTGAATTCTGTTTTTTTAACAAATCATATAACAAAACTTTTACAAAGGGGGCATGGTGGCATAGAAAGAAGGTTTTTTTCTCCAGGTGTTCTGGTTTCCTCCCACAGTACAAAGACATGAACTTTAGGCTAATTAGCTGTTTCAGAAAGTCAATATTTGGTTTCGTTCATTCATTCTCCTGCTGTACATCATGACTTCCACCCAGAGTTTGGACAGTTTTGTACCGTGGAATTGGTGCTTGTGCCGTGACACTTGTGGGCCACCACACAGCTGAGATGGGCGCAAGAGCCAGAGAATAGAGGAAAACAGCAACCCAAGAGATACCAGAATGGAGAATCTAGCATATGAATCCTGTCTCCATATAAATAAGGCTACCATTTCAAAATGTCACATAATAAATTCCTTATTGACCTCATTTGCTCGCTCTGTACAGAGAAATCAGAGCACTTGGCCTTGGCATTACTCCGTCTGTAGTTATTTACACCCATTTTACTGTAAATTTTATCTTTTACTGTAAGTTTTTATGTTATTGTTCAGTGAGAGAGAAAACTAAAACACTTTACATCCAGTGTTGGTCTAATAAATGCTTATATATTGTTTTTATCTTTAAATATAGAGTAGCCATAAAATCTGAAACAACTTGAACTGCAGTGCATTTTAGCAAAGCATGGTCATAAATAAAAAAAACATTCACAGTGCATCATGGTATTTAGTCAGTATAGCAATGCGATACAGATTTTGTTATGTTGCAGTAGGGTTTTAGTGTCACAGGTAACGTGAGGACTTTTATAACTATAGGGTTGGCACAGAGGGTCAGTCATGGGGCAGCCATGTCAGTCTGGGACTGAAAGGTCGCTGGTTCGATTCTTGGACCAGCAGGGAATATGTGTGTGTGTGTGGGGGGGGGGTCCTCCTCTTCCTCCTCTTCCTCCTCTTCCTCCTCTTCCTCCCCTTCCTCCACCTCCATGGTTGAAGTGTCCTTGAGCAGGGCATCTAACCCCCAACTGCTCTCTATGTGACACAATGTGGCAGCCGAGTGCTCTGAGTGTGTGTGTGTGTGTGTGTGTGTGTGTGTGTGTGTGTGTGTGAGAGAGAGAGAGAGCGCTCACTTTGGTGCAGAGCTAAATTTTTTATTTAAAAAAACCTCTTAATACCTATTGTCTACTGTTACTCACTGATAGTGTTCATTAAACTATAGAGCTGTACCAGTTGCTTAACTTTTCATGTTGGATAGTTTGATCCTGTGAACTGAAGAAAATGGAAAATGATAGTACCCTATTTATAGTACCCTAATAATACAACCCTATTTTTAAAAAAAATTTGGATCAGTGTGTAAATAAAAGCAGAAGGCAATGATTTGCATATCTCATCATGCCGTGAGTAAAATATGGGTTTATGGGATGTCCAAATCATTGCATTTGGTTTTGGTTTAGATTTATGACAGCGTTCAAACTTCTTTGAAATTAGGATTGAAATTATCAAGACATTTTAATTCAAACCTGTGTTTAGGGTTTGGCACATTTCTTAATCCATCTTTTTTAAACACTGTATTCAGGTAAGAATATGTCTTCTTTTAGGTTTTATTATAATGATCTTATTATTGTAATGAATTATTACATCAGCAAAAGAGCAGATCAAGACATAGTAGAGGGTGGCATAGTGATGTAGTAGTTAGCACATTCTACTCACAGCAAGAAGGTCCTGGGCTCAAATTCTGTGCTCAGACATTTATATTGGGAGTTTGCATGCTCTCTCCATGATTGTGTGGTTTTCTCCAGGTACTCTGGTTTCATTCCACAATCCAATGACATGCACATTACGCTAACTGGCTGCTTCAGATTGCCCCTACATGTAAGTGTGAATGGTTGTGTGTGTTGCCCTGCAATGGTCTAGCGAACTGTTCAGAATGTACCACACCTTCGCCCTGTGTCGGCTGAGATAGGCTCCATAGTAGAGTTTTAGTAGACCATAGTAGACCATGTTGCACTGATTCAGTTTATCCACTAGGTGGGATAAAAGCTCTGTTCACTCTCTCTCTCCTGTTCAAAAATCATGTAATATTACTTTTACACACCCTGCATGTATTCCCTCCAATCCTGGAGTAATTTTCATTACATGAGTCACTCAGGACAGTCAGCATGAATTTTATTATTTTAATAATCTCCAAAACAAAATATTTATGTTCTAATGTACAGAGTGGCATAATCTATATTCAGTATTCATTCAGGGTTAACTTCTTAACCCTAATTATGGTCGTGGGGAGGCTGGCGCCCATGTCAGCTGACTCTGGGCGAGGGTGGGGTACACCCTGAACAGCTCACCAGGCCATCACAGCATCAACACACACATCCTTTCACTCTCACTCTCACACCTAGGGGAGATTTGGTGCAGCCAGTTAGCCTACTGTGCCTGTTTTTGGACTGTGGGGGGAAACCAGAGTACCCAGAGGAAACCCATGCAAGCACGGGGAGAACATGCAAACCCCACACAGAAACGCCCCAAGCCTGGGAATCGAACCCTCTACATTCAGTCTGCTATTATAAATCTCTAAATCATTCTATAGTAAACTTTTTTCTTTGTTCGTTTTACCAAATAAATATTTTGCTTGATGTATAAAGATGAGATTGAATAAATGCATTTCATAAAAAGTGAGCTGTTTTACATTATTCATTTATGTCCAAATTATAAATTACACATGAACATAAATTAATAATAAAGAAACATAAATTAATAATAAATAATAAAACAGTATTATATTTTCCAACAAGCATATTGTGGGGTAGTGAATATTTTATCTGGCAGGTACCTCACATAATTCAGTATCACATTAGTAGAAGTTATGTAGTCCATTAAAGCACTTATCTCTTATTTTAATGATAAAATAGATAAAATTATTTCCTTTCATCAGGAAATGTAGCTGTACTTATGGTTTATTGATGTTTTATTTGTTATTTATTATTTATTAAGCTAAATTATACAGTACTGTCCACAATTAAAAAGGAGGAATTAGGACCCCAAATGACCTGATCTGTGCTGTTCAGCACTATAGGAGGAAACAGTGTAGTTTTAATGGCAAATGGAGAAACTATCATAAACTATCAAATGCAGGGATGCCAACAATCCTGGCTTATGTGTGTTTGTTAAAAATAATATTTTTTTGGATGAGGGATCTAAATCGAATTTTTCTCTTTTTTTTCAGCAGGCGATGGAACTACTTTACCAAAAGATGGATTTCTTCCTAATCCTTCTTTATTAGTTTTTACAAGGGGTGCTAATAATCACTGAGGCTCTGTATCTGTTGAAATACAAGTGTTTAGTTGACTTTAATAATACTTGAGGGTTTGTATTGTAAGTATTCATATACTCATAACATTTTTCATTCATTCATTCATTTTCTGAGCCACTTAAACATAATTAGGGTCTCAGAGAGGCTGGCGTCCATCTCAGCTAACTCAGGGCAGGGTACACCCTGAACAGCTCGCTAGGCCATTGCCATTACCATAGCGCACATACAGCCATTCACACTCACACTCACACCTAGGGACAATTTGGAACAGCCAATCAGCCTACTGTGCATATTTTTGGACTGTAGGAGGAAACCAGAGTACCTGGAGGAGTCCTACACAAGCATGGAGAGAACATGTAAACTCCACACAGAAACGCCCTGAGTCCAGGAATAGAACCCGGGACCTTCTTGCTGTAATGCGGACGTGCTAACCACTGCACCGCCGTGCTGTCCCATAGCATTTTTTTATCATATTCAATTCATTTCATTTTATTTCATTTCACGAACAACTTTAGGAAGCTGAAGCCTATCGCAGCTGACTCTGGGCAAACGCCTTCAACAGCTCACCGATCTATGAAGGCTATGGGGGTGGGTTGAAAATTTCATAGACTGAAAGATTTGCTGTAGTCCATCTTACCATTAGGATAAAAGCTTCTGTACGATGGGGGGTCCAAGCACTGCAACACTGGTGGAAGAAGTTTGTAGAGTGAAGAAGTAACAGTGTTGAAAAATAAACCACATTTGGTCAAACTCAACCTTTGCATCATGGTCAACCTATCAGCCCACCCTTGTAAATTAATTCAGTTACATTGTATTTTTATAGTGTTTTTTTTTTATAATTGGTGCAGTCACAAAGCAAATAACTGAACTCTGGATGTAGATAAACAATCCATCTTCATCTTTTTTCGGGTGACATATCTGGGTGGTGACACGAAGAGTGACATGACCATAGATTGAGTCCTGTGATAATAATCTCAAGAGAGATTATTCACTAAAGCACATTGTACTGTTTTTGGGAAGTGAAATGTTTTGTAGTTTTAAGGTGAGTGAAAGTGCAGAAGCGTCCTGCAGAAGTAGAGGTATCAGGATGAATCAGTCAGATCCAGATGAGCAGAAAACCTTCTGGAAGGGGGAGTGGATCAGGAATCTGTATTCCATCACAAGAAAGGAATGTATGAACATCCTGCCACACCCATGGAGAGAGAGACTACTAGATTATTGGTATGCTTTTTTTATCGTAGAGTGTTTATCGTAGAGGTTTAAAAGGGTATACACTGTGATCAACCAGGGAGCCTGGCAGGTCAGATCATAGATAACAGTATCAGTTTCCCCATAAAGCTTTTTAAATTTTGTACATACTACACAGAAATAGTATGCAAATAGAGAAAGCAGCCAATATTATTAATTAAAAAATCTTATCTGACTGATGGAAAGACACCAGATAATTCTAGGTATTCTTCTATGACCTATCCTTCATTCAAATAGGATAACAATCGAACAGTTGGGACATGTAACCATCAGTCATTAGTCATCTTTTTTCCGCTTGATCCAGGGTCAGCAGTGTGGTCCAGTCGTCCCTCTCCCCAACCACTTCCTCCAGCTCGTTGACGTTCCCAGACCAGCCAAGAGACGTAGTCCCTCCGGCATGTTCTGGGTTGACCCCGGGGTCTCTTCCCAGTTGGACATGCCCAAAACACAACACCAGGGAGGCGTTCGGGAGTCATTCCAATCAGGTGCCCGAGTGTGTGACTGTCAGTCGTACAAATATTCCTCCTTATAGAAATCATATTAAATAGCACCCGTGGCAGTCGGCTCCATCTGTCCACCATCTTTTAAGTTGGTACTGGTCACATGACAGTGCACCTGTGCAATCGTCTCAATGTAAATTGTTTACAGTTGTATACAACTTTGAAGTGTGGGAGGAAACCGGAGTTCTCAGAGGAAACCCATGCAAGCACAGGGAGAATGTGCAAACTCCACACAAAAACATCAGAGACTGGTAATCGATGAGTTGGCTGAGATGGGCGCCAACCATCCCATGACCCTAATTAGGATTAAGCAGTTCAGAAAGTGAATGAATGAAAAAAAAAATTTAGCATGTAAACATACATAGGCGTCAAATTTCCCTTCCTTTTTCTAAAATATTTATTTATTTGCTGTTGTTGTTGTTTTTTTTTTTTTGGGGGGGGTGTTGTACAATATGTACATGATGTATAATAACTGATTAATCTTGTTAGTTTGGTCAGTACAGGGAAAGTCCAGACCCCAGTCTTGATGCATTGACTTCCTAATTGCTTGGTTAGTACAAAGGTCTGTATAGAGCCTTGGTGTGGAATTCCCATATACTGACCTCACGTTCGGATAACAATTAGCATATAGCAGTTCATTAACGCCACCTGAAGAAAAAAAATAGCACACTGTATGTCATAAAAACGAGGCTGTATATTTATATGTTATATTTAGGACAAATTGTCTCATGCTCCTCACATTATGATCATAAAATTGAAAATCATATGAAACAGAATGTTTGATAATCAATCATCATGTTAATAAGAGATTATTCTTTTTGAATAATAATATAATTTAAAATAATAATTATTTTTTTCATATATTTAAAATAATAGAAAATTATCATTATGAATATGGTGGACACAGGTCTGTTTAAATAAATAATTAATTTGTTAGAGCCAGTAAGCCTCATGTGTACGTCTGGGGACTGCTGGAGAAAACTGGAGTACCTGGAGGAAACCCATGCAAGCACAGGGAGGACAGGCAAACTCCACACAGACATGCCCTTGCCAAGCCCGGGACTCGAACCCAGGACCTTCATGCTTGTTAATAAATAATTAATATATAAACAATTAATTGGTTAAATAATTAATGAGTTAGTTATCCGTTCGTTTGGGAAATAGGGTGGGGGTGGGGTGGTGGAGGGGGGTGGAACCAGTCAGACTGGAACTGATCTAAGCTCCTCCTGTAATGGACTCGGGTTACCTTCAAGTGCGTGGAGGCGCGCACTCGGCGAAAAAGCGCGCGTGCTCGCTGATCAGGTCCGGTTCAAAGAGTGAAAGCCTGAGATCCAGTGCGCGTGCATGAGGAACACAGAGAGGAACGCAGAGAGGAACGCAGAGAGGAACGCAGAGAGGAACACAGAGAGGAAGCGCCGTCAAGGCTCTACAGGTCGGTATTTGGAATATAATTAGTAGGATATGATCTGGGGGTGAGTTTATAATAATAATAATAATAATAATAATAATGATAATAATAATAATAATATCATTGGAACGCGCGAGCTGCACAGGCTACACGGAAATGAGTGCTGGGATATATAGATATAGATATATATGTATGTGGGAATATAATTACTGATCATGCGACTGGATTTAAACAATATGCAAGAATTAATACCCTTTCCCCTTCTTTCTTTCTTTTTCTATTATCCACAAAACCAAGTTTGCTGCTGCAGTTGTTATTTATTATCCTTTAATGCACAGCAGGAGGAATGAAGTGAATGGTGTGTGTTGAGCTCCAGGTGAGCCCAGATAAGAGTCGACGTGGTGGTGCTTTTTTTTCTTCTTCCTGCAGTCACGCAGCTGATCTGGTGCTTGAGTCGTGATCCTGCAGTGGATCTGATATCCTGAGAGAGCATGAGCGCATTTCTCCCTGATCTCTTCAGGCACAGCTTTACTACACCTGCTGAACAATGCTGTACATTATGTTCCCAAAATGATCATTTGGTGCATTGCCTACTTGTCCTGCTTGCACTGTCTGTAGCTGGTCCGTGCAGCATGCAGATAAAACAGCACATGAAAGACAGGTGTATGAATGTTGCAGTCCATCAGCTGGAGAGGTGAAGAAGTGAAGAAGTGGATGTGCATTAATAATGATTATACAGTGTATATATACAGTTAGGAGTACAGGTATAACAGATTGACATAAATAAAATAAAAAATGTTTATTGCAAAAGTTTTCCCAGCTTAGTTGAAGTCTCCTGAGGCAAATAATTCAGGTTGAAGTGAAGAAACATGATGTGAGTTGCTCTTGTTGCTTTGGTTATTACTGAACAGAGCTTGGGTGGCATGGTAGCATAGCGTTTGGGGGGAGGTCACACTAGACATGCGATACAAAAGCGACTGATGCGAATTGTTTTTTTGTAGGTTTTTTTTTTGTGCAAATGTTGATATTCACGTCAAGATGTTTTGTGACTCCACTTGCAAGCAAATATGTTGTGGCTTAAATACGCATATTGTGCGAAAGTGGCGAGAAGGTCGTGCGACAATTTTTTCCAATTGATTTAGTAATTTGCGATTGATTTTCTGATGTTTGGCCCATGGTGTTGGGGGGTATGATTGTGGAATCTCCTGTTGTAAACCAGTTGCGTTTTGTTCCCTTTTTGTTCTCAAACCATTATTTTTTTATTTAAGTGTTTTTACCACGAACAAAATGCGAATGAGACAAGAATGATGACACAATGTACGCAATATAGCCGATGCCAGCTAATCTCAAACTTTACGTGTTGAAGTCTCCAACTTGTCGCTTTTCCCTGCGAAGGAAAAACAAATAATTTGCGAAAAACTTTGCTACCTTCTTACAACATGGTCGGACTCTTTGAGAAGAGTTTAAGACTATTCCGTGTCAGAACCTTTTTTTGCGACATTCGTGGAAATTTCAAGCATTGAAATTTTTGGCGATGAGTTGATGAACAAAATGCGATGCGAAAGTCATGCGACAAATTTGAGAATGAAAAGTGATGGCTGCGAATTGCCATTCGCATCAGTTGTTTTTCTATCGCACCTCTAATGTGATCACCCCTGATTGTCGTCAGCCTCACAGCAGGAAGGTCATGGGTTTAAGTGTTTATGTTTGAAGGTTTCATGGGTTTTCTCCCAGTTTCCTCCCACAGTTCAAAGACATGCACAATTGCCCCTAGGTGTGAGTGTGAATATGAAGGGTTGAGTGTGTTGGCCCTGCAATGGTCTGGTGAGCTGTTTAAGGTGAACAGCCCAATGTGGAATAAGATGGGCTTCAGCCTCCCTGTCATGCTAATAAAGGATAAAGCGGTTCAAAATACATGGGGGCAGCACAGTGGCGTAGTGGTTAGCACATCTGCCTCACAGCAATTTGTTTGTATGGGTTTCCTACCACTGTCCAAAATCATGCACATGAGGCTAATTGGCAGTTACTGATTGCCTGTGTGTGTATAGACACTATATATATATTGTATGTGGGAAAAATAACAGTACTACAATTTCATCCCGACAAGCCTGTTTCGTGGTTGCCCACTCATCAGGGGATCTTTGAAGTATCGAGCACTGTTCTACGGAAAATCGACTCAAGATCTTATATATATATATATATATTGGAATATTACAGTCAGTGTGGATTACAGTATCACTTTGCACTGTATTTCATTGACCTTTGTTTATTTTTCCTCTTCCTGAAATTACCCATAGAGCCCCGCCTCCTTATCCCCTAAAAGGCAACACACAAGTAACAAGCTTAACCCAATAATTGCTGGTCTTCATTCTGCACTTTAGATGCATTGAATATGTGTTCTGGACTGTAGGTGCAACTTCAACACTTCCCTATTTGCTGTGTTACTCAAGCATTACCTCTGTGTCTGCAGTGTAAGTAGCAACTGAAAACAGGATGAGTGTTGTATTGTCATGTCATTGTGGCTGCTATTTTTTGTATTAACTGACTGGTTTCTAATGAGTAGAGCACTCCTGTGTACTAAGGTCTACACCGATCCTCAGTGGGCAGTGTTAGTAGTAATAGTATAAACTATTACTGGTTTACTTTGTTTCTGTTCACTTGAGTGAAATAGGGAGCAGAACTGATTCTGTTACAAACCCTTCACAAACAAGTGTAAACTAATTTTGAGGAAAGCATTTGCCAAATGAATGATTATGTGTCACTGGGTCAATATCACTATAAGGTGCTTTTGAGACCTCAAGATGTCCTTTAGAAAAACTTGAGATTTTCCATTTAACTTCATATTCAGTATATTAAGTAGACTGTAGTCTGTTAGAAATGCATGCTGGTCAAGCCGCAACATTTTTAATGATATTTTCATAAAGGTATTTGGTGTTAGTTAATGAAAAATTGCTTTGATAATTGTGTAATTACCAACAAAAAAAAGCTGTTTCCTTTAATTAGGATTAAGCAGCTCAGAAAATTAATGAATGAATGAAGTTCCTTGTAAAATCTGTTATAGTTATACTTTTTTTCCCCTCAAATTTTAAACAATACTCTCTGGCCATCATTTCTTTATAGAGAAACCTCACAAAATGTTTTGACAACTTTTGAAAATATGTTGTTCATTTTCATAAAACATGAATATGACAGGGTGGACACTGGAGTTATTAAATAACAATAAACTTAACAGGAAACATTTTTCTGTTATTTAACAGTGCAAATGTTAACTTTAACTTAGAAGCACAATTAAAAATAAATTAAAAACAAACAAAAAACACAGAATAATTGGTGTAATTGCTCTTCTACGTATTTGCAAACAGACGGCTCGATATGTAAAGATCGCCCGTTCAGAGCCTGTGATTCTGGCATCAGGATAAGTATCTTCCCATCATGATGCTAGCTGATGTGTTTCTGAGGACCTGGCCAAAAGAACTTTGATACTGTGACCTTGCACATCTATAAGGGCACTTGAGTAGGCCTCACTGTCATAGTTAAGGACACACCATTCTCCAGTGTGCTTCAGCTCATTCATTTCTGGTCTTCTGTGATTGTCGGCTATCTTTTCTGCTTGTCTTTTTCTGTCTAAGTCGCTCCACCCTGATGCCGTTGCCTGAAACAGAAAAAAAAGTGAAAGTAGAAGGATTTTTAGTAAGAATTTATAAAATTATCAAGGGTTTTTATGGGAACATAAAAAGTATTTTGATTTTAAAAACTGTCTTTTCATATGAATCAATCAGTCACATAGCTAAACTTTATAACCTAGAGGGCCCAGACTCTGGAGCTTCAGGAATTTCAGGGGTGTTGGGCGGTGTCTCTGCCTGCAGCAAAGCACTGGCCCTGGCTCAGGCCCTGGCTTGCCTTTTTGCCTCCTTCCATTCCTTCCTTTTTGCCCTCTTCTCTCTTTCTGATTCAGATCATTAATACCATGGAACTTCTTTCCAGTCTCCCTGTCCTTTTTTTCATCGGCCTCTCTCTTTATATATATATATATATATATACGTACATACATGCATACATACATACATACATATAATAAGACCTATCCCGATAATAAGACCTACCCTTACTTCAGCAGAACGGTCCAAAATAAGCCCTACCCCGAAAAT